>UZAN01042633.1:0-11497 GCA_900618425.1 Echinostoma caproni | reverse complement strand
ATAGGCCGACTGCACCAACCAATAAGAAGCCGTGCCATCTAGACAGAAGCTGTACGACACCAAGAATACGAGCACGCGATTGGTAGATGTTTTGTTAACCAATAAACTTCTTTTGTACATGTTATTTAACCCCCTTGATTTCTTCCAATAAACGAATCACTAATCCTGTGACCTTTTTCCTTGCGTCTCGGTTACGTGGGATGCCGTCGTGCAAGTGCCAGTGTGATACAGTGCTTCCGTGATTTCTGTGATTTCTAATACGTGATTCGTAATCCGTGATCTGTGCGTACTTCAACTATTACACATTGTCCTCGGAAAATACATCACTCAGGCCATCTCTGAAGCAGGAAGACGAGTAGAAGGAACATTGGGTAAACATTGATGACCGTTTTCTAACTCCGCATACTACCACCAATAATAAATTAATCAGATATGCTGAAACCTTAACCATTCACAATTACCACACCAAACTGTGCAAGCAGCGAGAATAAAAAATAATTGTAGCCCGCTATCAGTAGACACTACTTCTCTACTCCAACTCCTTTGTTCCGTGACTGNGCGATTTTTCTTTTGATCTACCGATGATTTTTTATGCTCAAGTACACGAGCAACTTGATCGAATTATGCACGCATACAGATGCCTTGGATTGTTATGTTGGGCCTAGATTGACAACTAAAATGAGTACATTTTGCTCCCTGCCCCTAACAGCCAATATGGGACGAGAGAGATCACAACGGAAGAACGACATTCAGATAGTATTTTATGATTATGGTTCGACACGCGTGTAAAAAATGCGAAATACGGAAACATACGCCAATCCGATTGTAACCTTGATTCCACAACTAATTGCACGGACAGCTGTTGTTTGATTCGTTCTACAGTTATCCAATCCGGACTAGGCATGGTTTTGTTGCTGTCTTGAGCAAGCTTGTGACCTAGCTTGGTATCGTGTGAGACCTGCCGAGCTCTGTGAGCTCCGTTCTAACAGAAGTGACTCCAGATGCATTATGTAAGCTACTGTTCTCTTCTACATTATTCGAATTTATGACAGGAAAGTGCTGTTTTCAACTTTAAGTGTCGAAACAATTTCCACCACTCAATTACCTAACAATCAAAATATCCTTTTTGACCAAAACTCCGAAATTTTGTTTGGTAGATTGAAGTCCTATAGTGAAATTGCGAAAAGCTCAGTAGCCTCACCGGGATTCAAATCCACGCATGGACGCCGCCAACGCTTCTGTACAGCGCACGCTCCACCAGCTGAACTACAAGGCCATACCGATGGTACTGCACTTTTCAAATTTGAATCAACCTTCCAACTTACCGAGACATATCCACCGGGTAGCATGCAAGCTGATTGCCAAGGCAGGTTTACCTTAGAAGCCACCAGAGTCCACCGAATGAACTTCCAAGGCAAGGTTATTTGTTCAAATTGTTGTTTGACAGATTAAAGTTTTATGTCTTTGCAGACGGTGGCGTTCGTCAGCCCATGCACATCAATCAATATCTCTGGTTAATCATTATCCAGTAGAGCCCTTTGCAAAAAGACTTCTTCTGTAAGCATGTTAGGAGAGCAAACAATGGAACAGAGTTTTCACCAGAATTCTTTTTTATTGTTCATTCTATGTGGTCTTCCGTTAGATGATCCCAGCTGATTGTCTCCTGATCTTCATTTATAAAAAATTCAAACAGCCATCTTTATTCTTCTCAAGAGAAACCAACAGATTAGGATGGATAGTGTCAGTCACAGTGTAAAAATGGCGTTAAAATGATCAGGATCGAGTAGAATCAAAATATCATCATCATTTCACTTCACAAGTAATGGCAATGCCACCTCGGCTGGTGATGAAACGTTTGCAAACAAATTTGGAAGCTCGGTGAATCAGCAACATTGAAGTCCTAGAAAAATGTCCGCTAATCTTGGGCCCAAGGGGCAGCCCATTGCCATACCGTTAATTTACTTGGGCACGCAATCCTTCAAATTTAAAACCTACGTTATCAGTGCAAAAAATGATAAGATCCTTTAAATAATCAATTGAAATAGGAGGATGAATATTCATCGAAGTGATACAGTCGTATCAAATGGATATGGATATGGACTTTTGTAAAAAAGGGATGAACACCAATAGAAGATAACCGGGAGAGAGGACAAATTCAAACTAGCTGATTGGAGTGCAAGATCAATAGAGTTTTTACACAATGAAGCATCAGAGCTTTACGAATAGGATCCAGTATGTCAACCAGTCATCGACCCACCTTGTGATATATGGCGAATTGTGCATGCGTAAGATTGATCTGAGTGGAGCATCGGCTGTGCGGGTCTTAGGTGTATCTCTCATTTGAGGTGTCTCTGTCTTCATTGGTTTCAGATTTTTGTATTGAGCCTCAGAAATGTAACCATATAATAGTAATAATAATAATAATAATCACAGAATCTTAACCCCCGGGTGGTCATTATTCCGTGGGATTGTTGTTATCGGGTGTATTGTCCGCTTTTAATTTGTTCTCATCTAACAATAACTGGTCCATTTCTTATTTGTAGTTCTCTTTAGTTCTGATTGCTAATCTAGAATCCTTCTTAGATTTGAGAAGTTTGATGCGAAAACTATCCTAAATTATTGTATGGCTTTATAATATCACTATTCGGGATAGAAATCGGAATAGAATAGTGCGCGAACTCGGATTCGGACTGAAAACCCCGGTGAATAGCACAATGTCAGGTAGAACCAAGACTAGCTATTGCTGGGTATCGATCAGCCTACTTCGATTCACTGTATCTCGCTGTACGATGAGGAGGAGCAGAAGGATTGTTAGGGAAATCTGTTTCCTGATTGACTACCTGGAAGCTGTACTTGTGCACTCTTCGCATGATCCAGAGCGCATCATTAATTTGACACACTTATCCCTGTTATCTCTTAGACGTTACACTGACTGAACATTCCAATTTTACCGGCGCTACTTAATCTTTTTTCTCAATATCGTAACATTGGGGAGTGGTAGTGTCAGGCACAGAAGATTCGGAATCGCTAGGGTTATCCAGTTCTCCATGGGGTTTTGATTCNATACCGATAATTGATAGATGCATCCGTTAAATTGGCTATCTCCGCCATCGACTGACCCAAGTTTCTGGTAATGATGCCCCGAACCGAGATCAGATAGTTGCCCCTGAAGTATGTCACGTCACTAGAATCTATACGTCTCAGGGAAGATCTCAAACATCGTGACTTAAATGGCTTTGTCGGACTTTCCTTGGTAGTCACATGTGTCGCGTTTCGGTATTGCAGTAGGACGTTTTCCAAAATGCCTCCAAGTTCCTNCCTAATTGATTTTGGATTCGTGGATGCCAGTGCACTCTTGACTGTTTTCATAAGATTGTCAGCCTGACCATTAGAACAGGGATGTCTTCGTTACTGTCGACATCCAACGATATCATGTCAAACCTTCATCTCCATGCAATTATTGTCTGTGACAAGCATCTGTGGTGTACCTTCCTGGCTGAAGCATTTTCGGAGAGCCTGGATCGAGAAGAACATTGTTGGCATGCTTATCAAGAATAATTCGCTCCACTATGAGTATGAATCAATGAGAACCAAAGCATAGTACTGATTCATAAATGGGCCACAGAAAATCGCATGTACCCGTTGCTATGGTGTATAACTCTCTGGTCATGGAGTCTAGCTTTTGGTCTCACCTTCTCTTTCTCTTTTCGCAATTTGTCGCAGTTGTGCTAATGTATACATCCAAGTCAGATCACAACTAAACTTGTTGAGCCAGGGATTTCATCTTCTTCACTCCTAAGTGGCCTTTGTGGAGGCCCTCTAAGACTGGTTTCCGGAGCGGCGGGGTATAACCAATCGATCACCACGATAAAAAACAGTATCTGGTTGCAAAGCCAACTCCGCCGATGGATATAGAGTTGGCGGTGTCTTCTCTTCACATCTGGAAGTCATCCTTTCGGAAGGGCCGAAATAATCACTGAGTAGTATTGTTTTGTACATCTTCTCAACGCTTCCCACTTTCCTGCGGTGACGAAGCGTGAGTACCTTGATAGTAAATTCACCTGTGGTATTGTCTTGTCCGGTCGATGAATAATGTCATACTCGTAAGGTGCTAATGCAATATTCCATCTTTGAATCACAGCGATCAACTTGTTGGGGTTGAATAAGAATTCTAGCGCTTGATGATCCATTTGTCGACAAATACTGTTCATGCTGCGCACAGGATCGGTTTCTCATTCCACCCCAGGCAACTTTTCACTTCGATCCATCTTACTCTGTATAAAAAGCTCGAGATTCGTCCTCGCAGACTGATTTCTCCATAATCAAACAAAAGTGCTGCTTTAGTTACCGAGTTACCGAGGCCGAAATTTCCGCTGGGATGGAGTTTGACTGTTTGTATCCCCCACTCCCCTACCTCCCTCCCAGGGACATCATGGCCTTGAAGTGAAACACGTGAAGGTGAATCGATAAATCAATCACCATGTTCAGGTATGAATGTTAGTATGATTTATTGCATTCAGTCCCTAGGCCCTCAATAGCTCGAAGAGTAAATCTCACTGTGACCAAAGTTCCCTTGATTAACGCCGCTTCTTTTGAACCAAACGCGATTGCCTACGTATTTCCGGTATCGACAGGATACTGAACAATGTAACTCCGTAGAATCGGCAGTATTTCATCATGAACAGCATGACAAAATTTGATCTAGTTTACCAGAGATTAAATTTTCCTGTATAATTCCAGGATTGACTACTGCATTCTATAAACAATGCCAAATGGCAACAGATTTCCCTATAGCTTCATATCCTTGTTGCTTGATTTCACATCCTCGTCGCATCTATCCACAGCCTGTGTTACATTTGCTCGATACTTGTAGTTTATTGCACGTGACCGGTGGTGAAAAGATTGACTCATATTTATCGATAACGATTACCCTGTGCGGGGTGCTTCACAGGATATTAACTTGAGACAACCGCAATATTCCACCCAAGGTTGCCTAATTCCTGATCGCAGACTTTGTCCTTCATGAAGATAAATTGCCTGCATGGAAGAATTCATGAGGAACCTTTGGCATTGGCACAAAATAGCATCACCAGTACCACCAAACCTTTTTCCTATGCGTTTCCGGTAGTACTCAGCTCTGATAATGACAGACTACTCAGTCTAAGTCACCTACCACCTCCAGACAAGAGGGTCATCTTATCCGAAAGAATAAAAGCAGAACACTTTGGCGGAAACTGTGCACTGGTCACCCCACCGCAAGTTGAAGCTCATGAAAACGAAACTGAAAAATGGAGTTAGGTTGGAACGCAACAGTCCGCAATCGAATGATACTCTCAAGTAGCTGGGGTGGCACAACACCCGTGGATCATTATGGTATCCTTTGGGCTTTCATATAGCTTGTACAACCCATCAATTGACAAGCAAAACGATTGAATACTTATCAGAGGAAAATTGGGTAACTAGTCAAAGAGATATTTGACGACAGATAACACCGAATTGTGGTGACAGATCACTTGGTTGTGTTTATCTGTCTGAAGTTCGAATCTAATGCCCATGTGCACAGGATTTGATAAAAATTCTGGTAGGTTAAACGATGCAGTAGCAAGGTTATGCCTGTTGCTGTTTTTTGTTTTCACCGATCACCAACAGAGTTTTCCTCTCGTTGCGCTTAACTTTCAAACTGTTGTACTTGCGAGCAATGCGATTTATGAATCACTTAACAAACCTCCTGTTCTTGACAGCAGCTGTTTACGGAAACTTTAGTATCTAGTACAGTATCTTGTTGGTAATAACGTGGAACGATTGCAGTTCGGGATGCGGATCTCGGTGTTGGTGTGTTCTCCGAGCTGCAAGTGTGTTTTGCTCGGGCAATCCCCGGAAGTCGCTCTGTCAATGTTACCTAGCCTGGCTACGGAATGTCTGCGAACAACATTCCCAGTTTCGGAGAACACACCCACACGAGCAGCAACTTGTTGTTGTTCAACCTCTCGTGCGACAAAATTTGGAACCTTTGGATTAATGAACGTTCGAGATGCTGAACTCTGGAATTCAATTAGCATTGCTTTTTTTATACTGACTCAGGGCACTGTGAGCTCTTTTTGCAGTTGCTTTTCTTCTCTTCCCTTCCTCCCCCCCAAAGAGTGATGTTTCTTGCGGATAAACGTTGTCATTCATTACTCTTTATCATCATCATCATAATAATAATAATAATAATAATATATATTACTATTATTTATGTGTATTTATAAAAAGCAACAGATACACGACTGATCGTGATTCGAAACAGTTAGGAATTAACGTGATATGGCGTCCCATTCAGCCCGTTCCGTATAGGGCAACCTTATTGCATGATTTATATGATCGGGAGACAACACTGGTCATGTGCAATGTGATTGTAAAACTACAAATTCCATCATAATATATTCGATATCGTGCGCGCGTATGCACACATCCATGAAATACGGGATTAGTTGAGAGTAGTGCAGAATGTGATTCAGTTACATGGTGCATTTCTTCTGGTACAGAACGAATAAAGTGAGAAATGAAAAGCCAGAAAGTACCGGTCGGCTGTTTCGACCTGGTTGGGCAGTGAGAATCCATTGACAAGCCAAATGGGGAGCTGGGGCGATGCCCGTAACAGCGTTACAAAGATAGGTTGTGCTATGTAGTACAGAAGATAAAAACGGATCAGCTGTTTATCCGCTGGCTGAGTGATTAGCATGCCTGCGTTTACCCCCGCGTGAGAACTTGTGTTCGATCCCCACTTGTGTCGCTGGATTCGCACTGCTTGTGTGACCCAACCAGATTGAAACAGCTACTCACTGCTTCTTGGCTTTTCACTTCACGCTTTATTTGCCCTTTTGTCCATGAAACCAACTACGTGAAATGCGCGAAATTATAGATAGTCATAAATCTGAATTTTACGGTAAGATCAAGGAGAGATGATGGATGTCCTACCAATTCCAATGGAATCAGATTTTCCATTTGAGTTTTGGGGGGCTCACATCACTCGCTTGTCTTACTAGGGTTCAAAACCAGAGACTGAAGCAGAGTAAATGTGTTTGTGACTGATTTGTTAACCAGTTTGTTGGGTGTGCACATCCAATGAGATTTCATGACAAACTAACTCGAGAATTAATCTTTCCAAATTGACGCTCCCTGAAGATGACGTTGAATGGGTAATCAGGATGGTTGTTTATCCAACCTCACTACTCCCAAGTAATCGCAATTTAAAAGGAAAAATGTTACTCCGTCATGCAGCACGACTCACCACAGATAGGCCAATTATATACTTTTTCAACTTTAAGTGAATCCTTTGTAACTTCAGAACAATAATCTGCTAACTCCACTCGGTAGCTGGATCAACTAGAATGAAATAATTTGTTGACCAGTTTAGAAGTTGAATCGCAAACTACTTGAGAAAATGAGTAGTCCTCTGCTCCTTTTCGTTCTGATTTGAATTGCCCGTTTTGGTTGTGAAAAACGGGAGTAGAATTGCAGCGTTGTGTCAAATGTGTCCAAACTTTGGAGGAGGAGTTAATTCAGAAAATTGTTATTACTGTAGTAATATGGAAGTTTATCAGTTAGGACAGTTGTTGAAGCCCTCTGTTGGAATTAGCAACACCATGAGACCAGTAGACGGTAAAAATGTTACACTGTTCGATCAGTCCCATTGGTCCCGGTTGCGAGTATTGTGCTGGGCGATGGAAAAACCACAGTCGGTGATGTGGGTTTTGAGTTCATATCACTAACTCTCCACGAAAGCACAGTAAAATCTTTTATTGATAGCATTACCACAAAGTAGTGATCATTACATCGATTACAATCTTTCTTTTTGATTTTAGGCATCTTTTCAGAAATGGTCCAGTCATCTTCTGTCCGGATTCAGCTGTTTCATTACATCAAAAACCAATCCATGAATGAACGCAAATGTATAGAAACAAAAATTCATATTTCTTCACATTGGTCAGAATCATTGTCACCTTAAAAATGTAACCGATTTTTCCAATGTGTCCAGGTATGGTGTAACGCCTGCTTACCAAATGGCAGATGTGGCTTTGTAAATCAGGTGATAAAACAGCTCTCGTCAAAATTCAAATGATTGTATATCTATTGTGCTGAATTTCAGGTTACTCTGCAACGGAACTGGCTAATCAACGTGACCACCAAAGCCGGTTATGACTGCGTATTCACGCGAGGAGGCCCGCATACCCCAGCCACTGTAGCGAGAACTGCAGTGGCATTACCGGGCCACTCTTGTGCTTTGATACGATGTTTCGCATTTGACACACAGTTACTTGTGAGTAGTGTTGTGGGATAATTGATGTTTTCTTGATTTGAACTGACTATCCTTCGGACTTTACCTTAACGCACAATCCTCAGTTCATCGATTCAACCATACACTCGGAAGCACTATACCTTTTCCACTTCAATTGAACCCACCGTAACTTCAAGTGACTCCAACCAAGCACATTCCGTTGGGAACCCCAGAAGATTATTGGCGTTTTGGCCGTCAAACGTCACCGATTAGACCGGGTCTGTCTAAACCCCGTCCAGTCCGAATGAACTAACTTCTTCGTAAACAAAAAAGTACTTTTTGAGTGAGTTACCCAGCGAGGATAAAAGTTTTTGGTGAGGCGAGGTGGGCCGTTCTCTGATCTGTTTCAGTGAAGTTTGTTTCAATGAAGTCACTATGAATTTGGTGCTTATTTGGAAATAACACAAAATGGTCCGCAAGAAGCTGCCTACATGAAATAATAGCGGTAATAAAATCCACCACCTGTCAGGAACTAGGACCTTAACAATGTACTTCAACGGGGAAAACATCCAACAAATTCTGGTGACAGACTACGGTGCAGATTAAATCAGCACAGCACAGTATCTGTGACCACTTTTCTTAACAGTGTCAGCTTACTCATGCTCTAACAGCATGGCGTGGAACTCGAAGTAGACGTTTTAAAGTGTCATTGAATCGGTGAATCAGGATGCGATGTCGGAATCCAAGATATCGTTGGAAAATCTCTTTCGGAAGTAAAAGAACGGAGTTTACGTCGCCAGCATTACGGATTGTTGCGTCCAAATACACAAGATTAATCTATTTCAACGTTGATATCAACTATTTAAATTCCGTATCGATTGGTTGACACAACGGCTTCCACCATAAATCACGTACATAATAAATCAACAGGCAATCACAAATGATTGATCATTTTATACTGAACACAGTTCGGACAGGTTGTTCAACCCGCAAAGCCTGACAGTAGTGCAATAAAGGAAATAACCACACGCATTTCCAAGGCTCGATACGGTGTTCAATTGAAGTTTGAAGGTCACGTATATTAGGCCACTGTTCGATTACTTCTGCTTTACGGTTGTGAGACTGTGAATTTCTGACTAGAAATTCCATCGGCTATAGAGGTTTTCGCCAGTCGCCAGACGCTTACGTACTTCGGTGCGGGTGTGATAAAATGAACGGATTAGTAATCTATAGGTAAGCTGTAATGTGCTTGGGAATTTATGAGGGAAAAAGCCGTTGTCATATCAATATCAGATCAGTAGGCTTTACTGGTCAAAACAAGTATTGTGCATGCCCAGCGTCCATCTGTTTACCACACCGCACGTTACTACCAGCTACTGCTCAACGCTGGATAGATAGGTAGAGGTCAACAGATGACGTAACAACGAGATATGAAGAAGTACGCAGAGCGATTGGGTAGATGGGGCTCAAAACACTCTGTAAATGGTCGGTTGCAGACTCCACAAGGAATGCTGGTTAACCGTCAGCCGTTGCGATATTGTTATCATTTCTTTTCCGTTCAGAGTGGTTGGAAAAAATGTGTATGCATAGGTAGATCAAGTTAGATTGTGTTCTGTGTGTATGTGTGTTAATCATAGGAGTTCACTTTCTTCTCTCAATCTCTATCACAATGGACACAAATCCCATTCCGTCTTACACATTGTCGCGCAGTTCATGTACATTGTAGGCTTGGCTGTGAATTTCGCCTCACTGTATTTCACCGTACACTGATGACACTGACAAATGCGACAGTCCCCATCGGTGCCACATGGATCAGATTCATTTAGGAGTATCACACCTCACGAAGTGCAGGCGCACTGTGGAGTTCGAGTCCGGAGTCCCATGGTGGTGATGGCCCAAATATCCAAGTAGGTGTGTTACATACGCTGGAGAAGTTACTGAACAGAGCCGGTCGAAGAAGCGTTGTATCGATCCAGCACATTCGCGCAGACCAAGCTGTTCAGAAAACCCCAAAAGAAAGACGATAGTAGAACCAAGGATATCAACTATTGAGCAATCGACAGTCCTATGCTAATGCATATGTGATTTCTGCTTCGATAAAGGCAAGAGGCTCAATGATAATGATAAATTAGTCATCCAATTTACTAGAATTCAATTTCTCTCACGGATCAACCGTTCAATTTGTGGTCGTCTTTTTGTGCTTTTCTATTGCAAGGTTGGGGTGGGGTGGGGGAACAGAATACGAACGAGATTCCGATCATTGAACTATGAATGTCATAGGAAAACACTCTTTATAGTCCATCTATGAACAGGCTTCAATGCATTCGCTTTACTGAGTAAACCACTTTGTTGTAATATAAAACAGATACTTCTGAATTCTTGTTCGTTCCACGAAGGAGATTGAGTAAAATAGCGAATTCAATTTACCCAGCGGGAAATACTATGGTGTAAATTGGCGAGATCAGGAAATAATGTTGTTTTTTTGCGTTTAAAGAGGTTCGAATAAAAAACAGAGAATAGCGGGATG
The DNA here is from genome assembly GCA_900618425.1 of Echinostoma caproni. Classification (NCBI taxonomy): domain Eukaryota; kingdom Metazoa; phylum Platyhelminthes; class Trematoda; order Plagiorchiida; family Echinostomatidae; genus Echinostoma; species Echinostoma caproni. The sequence goes on along the minus strand of UZAN01042633.1, from coordinate 713 downwards.
TTTCTGTTTGAAAACGAAACGAAAATAGCAGCGCAACTTGGCGGAGTTTGTGACACACGCATATACACACACATACTCACATGCCGACACATACTCAGCATTGGTGTCTGGGAATCAACAGGGGAGCGGGATCGCAATCGCAAGTACGATAGAAAAGAAAATTCAGTAGGAGTGGGAACAGAAATCGAGCAGAAAAGCAACCGCACACGTCACCTGACAAATTATTGAAAACGACACAAATTGAGGATGATCTTTGGATGTGGCACGCTGAATATGAATTGGTGAGAAAAGAACGATCAACAAGCCTCTTGCCGAAGATGGTCTGAATGCTCAAGAGAAAGAGAGAGGAGATGGATTTGCGACTTGTAAAAAATGAGTACTAGGAATGAGGAGCAAAATCCACCTCGGTCAAAATGGAAAAAAATAATTTTCTTGGAATTTTGAAGCAAAACTCAAATCGGTGTGGGGATAAGACTGCTACAAAACATAAGTTAGAAGTTAGAAGTATGGTGATTGCGCCTGTTAAGCATTCCCCTTCTAGATGAAACTGATTGATCTGAGTGACTGGAAGGCAGCACTCTTCCTCTCTCTCTTTTTTCACATACACAACCTGAGAGAATTGGCTTCCATGCGACAAATCACAGAAGCTATTGGTTGTAGCCATACAAACGGCACACACTTGCACCTTAGCGCGTACATTTGTCGGTTTTTTC
>UZAN01042632.1:34837-46861 GCA_900618425.1 Echinostoma caproni | reverse complement strand
GTAGCTCGGGTGGTATAATATGATGTTCAGTTGTTCGCCGAGCTTGGCAATTGTATTGCAGTATTGTACTGCAACACAAATGCCGAGCTCGGCGAATAATTGAACATCATATATATATATATATATATATATATCACAATACCATCTCCTACCTCGCATGTTGAGTTTGCTCTACTAGTATGTCACCACTGTGCTACAATCCTCATTGATTGGAAACGAGGTGAGCTGGTAATCGTTCGGCTCATTATTATTGTTGGTCACAAATATCCCAATTCGCTAATAACAGACAAAAAGGACACTGAAAGGCTTTTGATAGAGTCCTGGAACTAGAATTGAATTTGTCCTGGTCGTCGGAGTCCCCATGACTGCACCTCAGAAGATGATGACTGTATCAGTATTAGTGAATTGATGTGGATCCAACCAACAGTAAAATTTGCTTCCTTTCTGGTTTTGTGTTGCTTATTCTCATCTTCGGACAACCACTTGCTTTTGAACAATGCACACCCAGCACAATGTTAAGACCACAGGTAGTAAGTGTAGGAGTAAGCGGTGTAACATGCATAATTTTTGTCTCAGTCAACATGTACACACACGTGACAGCATCAATATTGGAACTGTTTATTGAAAGACATATTTGGTTTACGAACAATCCGTGGGTTTCGTTCGGAAAGACATTCGTAGCAGGAAGATACACACTTCAAGATTACCAAATAACTTGTCTCGAACTGTCAACTTTTCGATTCCTTTTATCTCACTCAGTATGTATTATTGATTGGCAACGGGGCATTTTTGGTCCGCATTCCACAGTCTGTTTCGAAGTGAGGTCCCTATGGCGACTCAGTGCAACTTCCTGCTCACTATGTTATTGTCAGACTTCGAAGGAGACCGGATACTCTCTGATCCAAGCGATAACCTTCACGTATCTATTTCGTTTATCGCAAGATCAGATGTTTTTGTCTTAACAAATCAAAGGATGAATGATGGGTCCACATTTATGGTGTCATGAACGCATTATTTTCACCACCGTATTTACCAAACTTTGAATCAGATTTATTTTTCGTGTGAGTAGCCACTTCAAGTCGAATTTCTATAAACGATCTGTGCGACGCTTTGAGCGCATGTCGAGAAAACCAATCCCGTGATTTCTATCATTAGATTTTCCTCTTTTCTATAAAACAAAATGTAAAATGTGATGCATTATTCAGTTGATGAATCACTGAAAACAAGCTTTGTTGCTTAACCACGTTTTCATTCCGTGTAAATTGATAGTTGATGAATTGTCCAGAAACAGCTTTTTCATGGATCAAACTTTATTTTCATCGTCACAATAAACATTTTCCGATTGAAAAGTTGCTGCGTATGATGCGATCTCCTTCGTTTCTCTCGAGGAACATTTAATGACAACTCACTGGCTTTTGNTGAGCAACTGCATATTTGTATTCCGCAAATAAAGACAAGAGGTTGATTAATTTTGACTGATTGGTAGTTAAAACAAGAAAATGTTTGTCTCATTTAAGTATCATTTTTTCTGTCGAACTCTGTTTACTCGGACGATACCCAATGTAGAACGTTCTCCCGGAATTCATTCCATCATGTGCGGGATAAGATGCGAAAGAAAACGGTGAATATTTCCTAGTCCCCCTTTGATCGATAAGTACGTTTAAAAATGTTCTGTCTTTCTTTTCACCCTATTGCTCAGCTTTCAGAAAAGAAAGGCAGAATATGACCGCTTGACCTACTCGTAGTCAAGTCTATCTTTACAGAGTAAAGTTGTAAACGAGCTTTACAATCTACACTCTCGAACGTCCAGGTCTTCTTTCTTCGTGTACCACTGTAGCAGTTTCTTGCTCACTACCCGTTTTTTTTCACGAAATAAAGGAAAGACTTGGGCTGATTTAGTTGATAGTTTTGATGCAGGTATTTTAAAATCTGTTACCACCGTCACTAATCACACCATGAGTTTGATACTATTTTATGAGCTCGTTAGGGACCTTTAAACTCCCACTTCCGAGTTGCCGATTTTCCGATCTTGCAAATGCGATGCTGTCTGTTAGTTCATACATTTTATCTTTGAGACATTTACCAATTGTTCTGTTAATTTCTCCTGGATTATTTGTCTCCATTTCATTTGGTTCCTAACTCGTTTTCTTCCTCTCCTTCAGTGTGGAAACCACATTGCTTGTTGCAAAATATGCTAGAAAAAAACATCCTTCAGAAGAGCTCTAAAAACAAAAGGCTGGGAGCACTCGTTCCGAATATCAAAGGGGTTTGAACGTGTGAAACTTTGAATCATAGCCGTTCTCCACTTTGGCCGTAGCTTTTGTTATCATTCGTTTCCGGTGATTCAGGACGGGTCGCTTGTCGGTAGTCCGGCTATAGGACCGTAAGCACTGTTTCATCTTCTATCCACAACAGAGCATTCATCTCCACACTCAACCACACATACACACAGTGAAAGCATTTTATGCAAGCACTCAAGCTCCCACAACCGGACTGCCAAAATGTGACTCCTGCGATGACATTCAAACAAATGATAATTGACTCCTGAAGAAAACCACATTCATGGCCGGGAAACCTAATTGCAGATACCGTCAAAGATTTATATGGGATGGTAATTCATCTAACTGGTTGGGAAATAGCAAGCTCGCAAGAATTGCGAAGATCAACCGTGCCTGGTGCCTGTGAAAAATAGACTAAAGCAATTGCTCATTGCCTGTAGCTCACGTTAACCACTGCTTTCATTCAGCAAACAAGGACCGACGGTTGATTGTCTGTTCATCGCATTCTCAAACCGAATTTCCAAAGCTCAACAATACCCGATCACACATCTGGATAATCTAGAGAATGGATCAAGTTGACAGTTCTTGTTGGGATTCACATATTGACTCAGTAAATGACACCGGTACGACAATGTTCCCGTTTCAAAATAATAGACACACATTCGATTTGAATCTGGGAATGTATGGATGTCTGAAAAAAGATTCTTTTAATTCAACTATTTAACAGCAAGACAACGATTTCCTGTCGCACCCGACAGCAGAACCAGCAATATTTGATGCTATGGACACACTTGTCACCTGACCGATTTAAGCTGCTTTCAGGTCACCACAAAGCATCCAGTTCGGCGGAGAGAAATTCACCAAAACAATATATATATATATATATTTTTCCCATCAGACCGATTTCATTTGACAAACATGACCATTTTGAAGTGAGGATACCGTCCCTCTTGAGCCTTAACTACTGGATAACACAAAAAGATACAATGACTTAAGACTGTGTTTGTTAGAAACCAAAAACAGCAATGGACTCAATTTATCTTTGTTTGTGACTAATCGATGGAAGTGAAGCGTACCCCAAATGAGACACATCCTCAAACGGGTTTATAAATCGATCGCTCTATGGAAACAACCGCCGTTCTGATTATTCCTATTTGAATATTCCTAATCAGCAAAGAAACAGAACTTATTGATTTGGAATGGGCTGGTTCCAGATCTTCGTAATTCACATGTATGGCAAGTGTGAAGGTAATTCAGATAGAGTAAGCGTGGGAGCCGTGCGTCACTCATTGTTACACGAATTGATAAGCAGTCGAATTCACAATCTCCAATTTCAGAGTTTGCTATCAACTGTATTTTCCACCTGTTTAAGATCTATATTCAATATGTATGATTAGGATTGATCAGCATAACTCCAGTTGTTTTAAGTGAGTGTCATGTGTTAAATACCTTTACCTGCCCTTCCCGGTGAAACATTCCCACTTTTCAAACTGATAGTCACTTGAAATAAAACAAAAAATACACTTTCAATAAAACAGTTCGTTCAAAGGTATTATCAGGAATGTTCCAATCGGAATTTCAGCTCACCGTCGAGGTCATATCACAAAAAGGAATAATCAACTGAAGAAAAATCGATGAGGGTGGACAAAACATGGTTTTACTTTTATATCAAATGAAAAATTGTGTCCACGCGAACTACATCCTAAATTGAAATTACATCGTAAAATATACATTTCTAGTGATTGTTCAACATGTAAATTTGAACTTGTTATAGAAACCCCATCCATGAGGTGAAAAACACGTACTGTGTCTTAGGTTTTGCTTTAAAATCCTCTTGGTATTGTTAGATGAAATTCATTATGTTGTGATCCTAGCCTACGGGATGACGCAAACCACGGGGCGACACGTTCCAGTTTTTGGACAGCTGTGATCAATCAAGCTTCCCAGGTGACGTCAGTGAAGCGTGTACGTGTCACTATTTCTGGACAACGAACTTTATCAACCAATCAGACGCCGTGCGGTCCAGACAGGACGCTGTACGATGCCATAAATACTAGCACGCGACTGGCAGAGGCTCCAATGACCAATTAAGTTGTTTTGTATATATTATTTAAACCCCATGATTTCTTTCAATAAATAATCTGGTATTCCTGTGGTCTTTCCATTGTGTTTCGGTTACGTGGGGTACTGTCGTGATAGTACCAGTGTAATTCAGTGCTCACGTGGCGTCCGTGATTTCTGATGAGTCATTCGTATTTCGTGACCAGTAAATATTAGAAATATTATAATTGGGTTTCTTGGGAAATACACAGGATCAGTGAGTAAGAATCGTCGGAAGAAAGTTGGCATAAAATTTCAAATCCGCCGAAGATGCGCACTTATGTGAAGGACCTACAAGCCACGTCAACATCGACCATGATCAGGCTCAGTTGAATCACCCCTAGAAAACTCTATTCTCGATGATGAAGCAACTGAGCGAACTGGTCACCGAACAAGCAAACCTGTATGACCAAAATGATTGCCCGAACATATATACAGCGGAAGTAAATTGTCGACGAACTACTGGCCGTCTGTTGACACCGTGAAGGCAAAAACGTCGACCGTTTCGGCGGTAGATGTTTGCCCTCGTGTCAGTGTGTTTGCTCTCGAATAACAGTGGCCGGAAGAAGGGAATGTAGAAAAAAGTATCGCGATGGACACAAATAATGGAACTATCGAGAGGGCGAGATAGCACCCAAATACAACCCAAAATGTGGAGAGCGGCAAGAAACGGGTGGGAGAGAAGGACAGATAACTTGCCCTGACTCCTTATCGCCTGGTAGACCAAATATCCTAGCCACTAGCCTTCCTATTCCAGAAGAGGTTCAATCATACTTCAATCCCATCTACGTACAAAGGCGGTTGCCGTAGCGATCCCCTAACGACCTCCCGTAACCCTCCTTCCAGTGTTGCCCAAAGTCATGAAGTCCTTAGTAGCAGATTCCCTGATGGAACACTTAGAGAATCATAACGTTCTGTTACCGAATCGATATGGATGCCGACAGAAGCGATCCTGCTCTACCAATTTGCTCATCGCACGAGAAGAATGGGCAAAATCAGTTGATGACGACTATGCAGTAGATGTTATCTACCTGAACTTCTCAAAAGCATTCTATAGGGTGAGCCAGGAGATTCTACTGCGAAAACTATAATTATGGTTTTCGGGGCCTCGCGCTTGGTTGGATCGAAGCATTTTTCCGACATCGGACTGTATCTGTTCGTGTTTCTGATTCGCTTTCCAGTCCCATGGACGTTTCCCGCGGGGTTTTCCAAGGATCTGTCCTTGGCTCGCGACTTTTCCTAACATTCATAAACGATCTAATAAATGCTCTGGGGCCAAAATCATTACTGTTTGCAGATGACGTCAAAATTTGGTATACAGCAACGCAAAACAGCGAGCTCCCTGACTCTCCAGGAAACGCTGAAAGCATCTCATCTCTGATCCCTTTTGAACGGTTTTCAATTCAATGTGCCAATGTTTGAGGTTCTACCTCTATGACACAAGGGGCGATTTTCGTAGTTCCTCGGAAATGAACAACTGCCACACGCCTCAAGTGAGGAGGACCTAAGCATCATCATTAAAAAAAACTGAAGCTGCTCACTCAACTGCTCCAAGGTGTCGAATGCAGCTGTAAAGAATGTCAGTTTGCTTAAGCGTGGCTTTGGCCGGTTTGAGTCAGCGCTTTTCCCCCGTCTACTATCAGCATACATTTGCCCACTCACAGAGTACGCTATCCAGGAATGGAATTCGTCTACAATGTGATTGCAAAATGTTGAAGCATTCACAAAGGATGGCCACCAAAATGGTTAGGGGCTTGAATCGTTATTCATACCCAGAGAGACTGTAGTCGTTGGGGTTATGTTCCAATCACTACCGGTGCATCAGAGGAGACATGCTTATCGTATACGAAATAATCCAAAATTCACGTCATCCTTGTCGACTGCTGCAAAAATTATCACCCAGCGTTCGTCTTAGAGGACATCAGTTCAAACTAGTGCTCTCAAAATGTTGATTGGTATGCCAGTGTCAGTCATTCGCAGTCAGAGTGTGTTTGACCTGGAACTCTCTTCCACTTCACGTCGTCTGTGCTCCAGGCATTGAATTTTTCAAACTGAGACTTGATGAGCATTAATTAGCACGCCGAACATTCCTACAAAAGTGAACCTGCGCGCAGCAGTGAACGAAGCCCGGACATTTTTTACACCAGGAGTTACACGTATCTGTATCTTTTCACCAAAACACGAACCTGTGGGACGAGAAAAGCATGAGTTTGTAAGTCATTCCCATAATAAAACTGAAACTTACAATCTGACTAACTCTGTTGTCAACGCCACCCGATTCGTGTGTTGCATTCGATGGAAAATATAAAATAATGGAGAAGTGAATATGTAGCATAACAGAGCAACGCGAATGGAAATACATAAATGGGTCGATAATCGAAATATTGATTGGATTTTACTGCTTCCAATAAGAGAACGTTTTTGATGAATGAAATTAGAAATCGGACGTGCCATGGTGTGGTAACTTTGTAAATAGAACAACTAACTTTGCTGCATGCGGACGTTCAGGAGTGTATTATACATTACCTGAGTACGAGAAAGTTATATACCTATAGTACGCGGAGGTATTGTTTGTGATGGCCGACAAAGAGCATTGCGCAGCTGTTTTGTCCTGTTCGTGTCCCTGTCAGGAATCCAACCGCAAACATTCGGATTGGGACTTCAAATCCTTACGCCTGAACTACACGATGGACGGTCACAAACTTGTGCGAATGACTCAATCAATTTGGAGTATCAATTTTGGATTATCCTATTCGATTGTTCAGAGGTACCAGGTACTCTTGATAGTTTTTTGTGGGTTGCACTCATTGACAGATAGTTAATTCCCCACAAGACAAATGTATTCAAATGCCATGGAAATGTTTATGTCTCTGAACAACCGAATAAACTAACTACTCTAAATATTATGTTTTTGATTTCCAACCCCTAAGTAGTATTCGTATGGTTACCTTAAATTGGCAGGAAGAAGTACAAATACAACTAATGGGATACGTGAAAAATAAACTGCATTTTTCCCCGCAGGTTACACGTGACTAACAACAATTCGGGCTACCAAAACTCACCAAATTCCGTTCAGGTTGCCCAAATCGTTTAGATCGGCCAGAGAATAAAAATATGACAATTAAATTTCATATTTACCCAGTGCGTTTTATGTGCTGTGTGAATGTACACTTCCGATTAACTGCACTACAAGTGTTTTCTCATGAGTAGCGGTACCGCTGCTTTGAATCTTCCTTCCTGGGGTTCCGCCAGTCCGAATTTCTCGGAAGCCTCCAAATTCAGCCATCTGAGGACCGGAGTTCTCCAAACAGTTGGAATACTGACGACAATGAATTCTAACTCCACAATGGAAGGAAACATAACAGGAATTTCGATATACAGATGAGGGAGAGTAACACTTCGTAACAGGAATTATGGCATGGGTGAGGTCATTTGGAACTACCAGCCAGATTACTGTACACAGTTCTCAAAATGGCGTATGATGAAGCAATAATATCAAGCAACCACTTCGGAAAGCTTTCGATTCGTCAAAATAATAGGCTAAATCCCTGAGAACTCCGGTTCATCTCGTTTCACTCATGATTGAATTCACGGATCGCATTTGGGAGGTGGTAGAAATTTGTGAAACACTAAGATAGATTGGCGGTCGACATATGCTGGGAGAACACCGCCTTTGTTTGTGCTATGCATGGAAGAAGAAGATATCTAATACTATCTAATCTCACTGGTTTCGGTTTATTGTCGGTGACAGAGTGAAACTAAAAGGTTCTCCTTGGTCGCCTCCCCCAGCGCTCATGATTCAGATTATTATCAAGAATGAGTTAAAGCTTTTGTTTGATTGTTGAATAAAACTACGCAGCCGGATCTCCCTTACCAAATGAATAACAAACATTTGAACTAAGCGGAATCTAGGAGTCATGCGGTCATCCACGAAGACGCAGATGGACACCGTTCTACGGCAAGGACCACGCTAGGCGCACTCCGTCGGTCGTTTGGCGGTCTGTCGCTCATGGCTTCCAGGAAGCTGTTCGCCTCCCGTCTTCGACTCCGGCTTAAATATGGCAGACCCGCCTTTTACGCTTTCCGTTTACGCTTTCCGAAATTGCCAACTTGAAACGGATACAACGCTACGCCACTGGACTAACCGTGGGACTTTGTGGGATCAGCTATGAAGGTCGACTCGAAGCACTGTGGCTTTACCCGGTTATCTACAGGAGACTCCGGGGGAATTTGATCTATCTGTGGAAGATTTGTCGAGGTGATCTGGGACCGGAGCGAAGAGCTGTGTTTCCACCACGTGCAATCGCAGGCGTGGCAACAGGCTCACCCTCAGGAATCTCGAGTCTACGGACTTCCTTTGGTTAATCGCCTTTCTCGGAAGGCAATTACTCTCCCGAATATTCACCTTGTATTGAATATAATGGCAAATTTGATTGAAATGGTCGATTTTTTAATGGTGGAATGTTAGCTGCATTGCAGTTGATTGTTAAAATTAACATTAACTTTGATAACATACAGGGTTCTTTCGTGCCAAGCGCAAATCAAATACGAGTGTGATATCCCCGGGTGGGGCGAGACAACATATCCAATTTAAACTTCTCTTTGGCCCGAATCGTAAGTGAATATGCAAATGAGAGCTCCCCGGATCGAACATTCTCTAGGCAAGCACCGGATTCAAATGCAATTTGATGTTTATTCCAACTTGAAAGCCAATGGGTCATTTTACATGCCAAACGCACGCGGGGGAGAGGTTGTTGGCGATGAGGTTAACGTATGCAGCCTTCTTGATCGTTTTCCGCGCTCCAGTTGCCTTATACGGGACTGTATGAATTCGTCTCACAATGATGCTAGTCATTTATCACCCTTCAACCTTCAACTGAACACTCGATGATCTGTAGAACGATCTGAGATGGTTACCTGAGTCAAATATGACGTATGAAAGTCATCCCGTAGCAATGGGAGGGGGGGGCGAATGGTTGTAAGTTAATTCACATTAAAACGCAAACAAATATCCTACCGTTATCTTCAAACACCAGCGGGCCGTGCGGATGCACACGATCATGAAACGTGACTTTTATCCGATGATAGATGGAACCCCTTGGAAAGTTTTCCTTAGAAAATTACTGTGTGACTGAGAATCATAACAGACAATTTTGAATCAACAGAGATTCTTCGCTATATCGTAATTTGTTTATTCCACATGAACCGATGTAGGTTTCCCCTGATGATCTTGAAACTTCAATGGGACATCTGAAAAGCGACGTTATAATTGATTCATCACTATGACGGTGGATGTTTTGTGTTAACTAGAAAGGATTCATCACACAATCAACGGTATTTAAGACTTGATTGATTTTTAATTTACTCAGATAAAATTTGTTCATTGCCCGTGGTTACCACCTCTCTCTCTCTAAATTTGTGTTGGGCGCTTGCCGAAGTAAAACACTTCTATTGAGACGAAATACAACCCCGTTAGTACACTATTCGGATTCAGAGGATATGATGCCACCGCCGGAAGACGGATATTACATCACTTCCAACCAGCCTGTATTGAATTTTGTTCATTGATCAGTGACGGGTGTTGTTAAGTCTGCCAATCGGCTGATTCCCACGAAATTGTGCATTTCAACTGTGATAGATCGAATTTCAATATCGTGCTGATAGGTTTGCTTCCGGGACTGGAGTGTGAGAAAATTCACGTGGACACAAACAGTGCGGTCGCTAAATAATCGGCCTGAGAATATTCAGCCCGGGTTTCGCTTCATTCGTAGCGTGGTATTGATGTAGTCACAGGAAAGTACAACTTAAATCCACAATCCGCTCAGCGCATATTGACCTTTTCAGTACCATTCACTAACCGCATGAGAGAACTCTCTCGAACAGTTCGTGCATTGATTTATCGTTATTACAATAAGACCACTGAGCACAAGTTCCAAGTAGACCAGTCAATAGGTTCAATACACGTTCAGGTATAGACAACTTCAAATCGGGTGAAGTTAGAAATCTTTCCTCAAGGCACTTCCTCGTTTTCCTCTCGAAACCAAACTATATTCATTCTAGCATTATCATCACCCAATCGCAGTATATAGGCAAGCTTTCTTACTTGACAACATATCGGGACTACAGCCAACAGTGTCATCACAAATGTGTCACTCGTTGCGCTTTGCTTGCTGCCGGTAAAATATATTCGATTCTTTGCGGGGTTTAGATGGCAGATAAAGGTCGAACATTTTGATCCAAACGGCTTTATCAGTGCTTCAATTACAAACAGCAATAATACCGCCAGGAAATTTTTCTTAGCTCGAAATCACTTTTTAAACGGAAAATAACTGTCTGGCCCGTTTCAGAAATCAGTATATTGCAGAAGCTGTGGCTTCAGGAATGGTAATTGGCGCAGCTACTTTCAAAATGCGTGGTTATCTGTGATCGATAAAATTGATAGAACTCGATCCAACTGGGAGTGCTTTTGTAATCGGGACCAAATACTGGCTAGAGGGGTAGCCGGTTTCAATTTGACTGGAAAAACTTGATCGGACAGGCGTTTGGCAATCAAACATGAAGTTTGATGAGAAGGAAGTGTTGTGATGGACGCTTTAGGTATTTTCAAAAAAGAGAAAAAACTCTTTCCCAGAGTTATTTATGAATTATAATTTTGAACACATTGTTCCCCAAATTGTATTCGCTATGTGCAACGTAAACAGAGGACAGCATTCCACGTTTGGCTGTATGCAAGTGAAGCTATATTAAACTGAAGCATTCACGCAAACATATTCTCAAATCGATCATCTCAACTGGAAAGGATAGCGCTTGTAATCATGGAACCAATATGCCATGCGACTACATTCGCCAATCGGATTGTGTGAATTGATTGTAGCTCGCGATGCTACTGTTTGCATTTTTGTGTTCTCTCAGCTAGACATAGACTGTTCATAGCCAGGTAGGGCACCAGTGCAACTTCAGTGAACGTCGGAGAAGACACGAATACCACATTCGCCAATTCATTAGCTATCTCTTGATACTTGATACTGAACAGAGCTAGAGAACGAATTATGGCACGAATTCAACTTTGGCTCGTTGCTATCGCTGTTCACGTGAAAAGGTAATCGTTCATTTTGCGTTGACAAGTGATGCGAATACACTGAGCCTATCTGTTAAGACGGAGCGTACAACACTCGTCAGGCCGCACATGGATCCGCGTTACACCACAAGTGCGTTCGCGTCGCCCAAAGTCGAATCCATTCCCGATTGGATGACGAAGGCAAATCATACAGCTGCTGTCCAATTGATCAACCGGAGTGNTGATTGGTGCGTCAACACGTCGTTTCTACTACGCACAATTCATCACTTATATTTACGTATTGCCTCATGATCACTAATACGCTCTGATTGTCATTTCTCCAGCCGTGTTCTCACACCGTCTCATTGTTTGGGGCTAGTCAAGAGACGCTCGTATCAATCATACTTCATGGCTAACCATAATAATCTCATGGTAAAAGGAGCGCGAAAGGCGACCGGCAGACAAAACTACTTTCACCAAACGGGTTTGATCCATCGAAGCCCGTACACTTTCCAAAGTTGGTCCGTGAGTTCGGTTGCGTGCTCGTTAGAATGAACTCCAAAGAGACAACGTGAAGACATCGGGAGG
>UZAN01042632.1:18813-34316 GCA_900618425.1 Echinostoma caproni | reverse complement strand
AGAAAATATTCAGTTGAGCTGTTTATTTAACCTGGCACTCCCGTAAACAACCACGAGAATACACACAATGGTAGTGATTCAGGCTCACACTGAGATCCACAGGCAACTGAGTCACTGTCCGAGTCGCGCCAGCTTTTGCATTTTCTATTAACACAAGGTACGCCCATTTTCCGACAAACACACGGAATAACGCAGTGTGCTGCTCATGTTTATCCAATTTGCACTGGACGCGGGTTTTGTGCCTAAGCTTCGGGACCAACTATTTACCGGTACCAGTGTGTATTCGTTTCTCGCGCACTGCCGGTCTCACGTACCGCGCTGTTCACATCAGTGTAATCTGCCTGTATCGGATAGGCCACTTGTTTTTGAGTTATGCTGAACGTAGCATACAAAGTAAATCGATATCTGTGTTTGAAAATTTAAAACAACATCACACGTGCCAACGTCACAGGGGTATGATGAGCGTGAAATCAAACTGAAAACCTATGAAGTATAGATCTTCCCTGGGAGCCCAAAGCTTATTGATCTATTGAACAAGCAATCCTAGACATCCATGTTATGAGAACATGTTCTTCTCGGTAGGGAGAATAATGACAAGTTGTTTGTCGTTGTTAACTGTTTGGCACAGTTCGATCATCTTCTCAAACCATTACCCGAATTGTGCAAAGAAACGAGTCTAGTGTTTCAAAATGTTATCAGCTCCGAATCCCATACAGTCTTCGCCGATTAATCCCGATCTTTTACAGGATACGCACGTCTTTTATTCATGACCGTTCCGATCGCAGTTTACGACACTTTGCTTATTGCGCATTTGGAGCAAAAAAATAAGTTTTCTGCCATGTGTTTATTATTCTCATCATCGGTGCTATGAAAAAGCCAAAATTAAACGATGTAGAATCACTGGCAAGAGACAAAAATTTTAAAATGTTTGATGGGAGACCAAAAAAAGCCACCACTCACTGTTTTTTTTAGGAAATAGTTTCCAATTTTTTTCTCAAATCTTTTACATTCGAGGACTCTTCTGGCTGTCTACAACCGATCCATCGCTGAATGCTCGGTGTGTTCCGTTCCTTGTGGCTTTCTTCGTTGCTCTACATTCTCATCCTTTAGCTGCCAGAAATTCATCTTTTTTATTCTCAACTCCAAAACTTGCAAATAATTGCGTAACTCTGTTATCCAATACAGGCTGCATTCTATCCGCTGCGCTTAAAATGTTTTTGGCCTATCGGGCTAAAAATTCGTTCGTTTGCGGTTTTTTCATTCAATTTTCCCAACAGTATGTTGCGGTATTTGAAATAGAAATCGTAATCGAATAGTGCAAAGTCGGATTTGGACTGAAAACCCACCGAATAGTGCAAATTAAGGTAGAAACAAGACGAGCTGGGGATACAGTTAATTCTATTCGGAAAATCATGCACATAAGTATCACAAGCAGTCAACAATCATTGGTCGAATCGTCAGTGTGCAATGGACAACGATATGGTTCATTTGGTTGCCTTCGTACATTCAGCCAATCCCGTCGGTGCCATTTGAGATCACAGGATTGGTAGGTAAATCCCTTTTCTGATTGGTTATCAGAAAGCTGTACCCTGGAGCGTGGGTAAGACCACCACACATATCCATCAACAACCGTAATGCTTTTCTGTTTTACACAATGCTCAAAAATGCCATCATTCATCTATTGCCAAAACTTTCATTTATATTTATGGATCGAATGTGATCTAATCTTACAATATTTTGCACTGTGTTCAGAGTGACAGCTTTTACCTTGTCACAAATTCTTTCTCAACAATCATTCTCTTAGAGATAGCCTGTGAAAGTGGTCCGGTCTCCAATATCTCATGATTCTCGAAAACACGGTAGATATCAGAAACAACAACCAGTTAATCAAGGGAAAATATATTTTCCCTTTAAAAGCCCCGGAAGTTTAGCCTGACTACGCTCGAGAGTAACTGAAAGCGAAAAGCTTAGTAGGCAAAGGTGAAGCACTGAACTCACAACCGTTCAAAGTGGAGAAACGTTACCGAAAAGAGTACTGACTTCATTGATCTATCGCCGTGCAATCGATTCCTTGCCTGTTTCTCTAAAGTGAATATCACGGGTTTTGTTCTTGTCTATTTATGTATCCATCCAGGTTCTGGACAAACAAATCACTTTCATAACCTTTCGAACGATGCCGTTCCAATTTATGTTCCCCGAAAACGCTGTTCAGGAGCGAGAGCGGACTTCGTGCCTTGTCCTATTTCTTCGTCTTTTTTGTAACCATTCTATCTTCCCGATGTTTTAGACTAACGTTGTTCACCGTCAGTTACAGTGATCCTATCGAGTTTACTACTATACAACCCGAAACGATCGATACGCATGCATCATCAACACAGCGTATGCAATGTCGAACTCTAGTGGATGAGAATTCAATGGAACAACGATTTGTTGTTTTGTTGTGGTCGGTTTAAACACGTGATTTGGTTCATTTCTATTGTGTTGGATTGGACAGTTAATATCTTCGCTAATGAGCACATATCGGTGAACACAGACTGCTAATGGTTTCGGCCTAGGATGAATCAGCCAGAATATTTGTTGTATATGTTATATTTGTTTTTGCAGCATGTTCTGATGGCAGGCTAAAACTGGAGGGTGGAGGGTGCGGGGGGGGGGAGGGGCAAATCATCATTTGAAAAAAGAATATCTGTTGTGTTATGATGAGACACGCAGTCGAACAATCGATTGTAAAATCGCCCCACGGTAACCGTAACGTCGGCATACTTTCACCTGTACGACATCGCTGTGTTTTCAAAATTACAACTTATGTAAAACACATCATATGGAGCATCGATTTTTCGATACACTCCAAACGTCGTTCGGATCTGACACTATGAACATCAGACAGCTCTGATCAAACTTCATTTCATTCCACATGCATTCGGGGTCTGAGCGAAATGGTGAAGCAATCGATTGGCGAGTGGGTGGGGGGGGGCGGCGCGGGAGGGCGAACCGCGTTTTACCGCGTGTGTTTGTGTATTCCAGGCCGGAATCAGTGAAACACGACATCTGTAAACCGGAACTGAGCTATTTTTCTCACAGTGCACATGACAGGCATTGAAGTTTTGTTTTCCATTAGCCGTAGGCTATCAATACTTTCTGAATCATCTGTTTCCAATATTGTAATCAATAACTCAAAAGTTGAAAGGTCACAACACTTCAAATATCTTGAATGTTTCCTGTCTGCTGACCTCAAATGGTCCCATCACGTTGAACAAACATTTCTTCAAGTCAGAAAGTTGACCTTTTATATTTCACGTCCTCGCATCTGAGGGTACCACTGTACATCATCTCAAAATTTATTTTCTCATGCGTTTTATGCCACTGGACCTACTGTTCTCCCGTTATCTTTCCCGGTCTACTGTCTAAGGATTTCATATTAATTAGACGCTATCCGAAAGCATCTCTAGATATGGGGTTGTATCTTATGAGAAGCTGGTTGATTCCATTGTCAACCTACGCCTTAAGGCATGTGACCTTCTGTGTGACTCTATCTTGTCCAATAAGTCACATTCCTTAGACACAGCCCTATCTAGCTCCATTTCAACTTCTATCACCCGCGATAAATTTAGCCCTTTATGTACTCGTAGCACTGCCTTTCACAACTCAGCTGTTTCTCGTTTTTTGGTTTTTAGGGTTTGAATATCAAACGAACTTCTACACAGTCTGATGTAAATTTTCACGCTGGAATTCTTCATTTTTTACCGCGTTCTCAATGTCAGTGTTCTCTTTATTATCGTCTAAGTAACTATATTTCATACCTTTAAACTCATCTTTAACAGCGTGTATGCCAAAGCAAAAATGATAGCATTCTTTTCACGGAAAATTCTGTCCACATTGGATGAATAAAGTGCACTGTTTCACTGGAACGTCACGTGTGAGCAGTGATTTGGAAGTTTCTGGTTCGAACGAAAAATGAACAGGATAATTTTGCCAATTCTACCAAAACCGAATGACTAGACAATAAATAACTAAGACACACATGTTAATCGAACGGTGCCACTGAATGCTAAGTGATTGAATTGTGCGGAAAATTGCTGTTATCGTAGTCACCGAGATCATTCAATTATTGTGCTCAGAATCGGGAACCGCGTTACACATGATTTATCTCTTCAGATAAACCAACGCCTAATGTTTCATCTTGGTAAGTCACTCCAAAGCACAACGTTTTGTCATCACTGAATCATCTGATTCGCTGTAAATCAATTTTATCTACTGTACACCGTCAATTTCATGATTCAGACATAACGAAACTCTATTTTACATCAAAACGGAAAACAAATTCATCAGACCTCTTGTTAAGGTATTCTTGGAGGGCACGGCTGAGCCGATACAACTAAATTTAACAAGGCATTGCTGTACATTAAGTCACGTAATTCGCTGAATGATGATGGCTGGTGAGAACCAAACACGAGCATGTACACTACTGTGCATTTCCGCCCGATCTTCACTCGGGTACCAAATAGCCCCATCCACGATATGTGAGCTTTGCTTTCGTTTTGATGGTGTGGATAGTTAGGGTTGATGGTGCATAAGCGACCAACAATACGCCGCAGGATGTAAAGCTTTGTGATCTGGAACATGTGCACACACACACACGCACTCACAGTCTATAATCCGTCTGTATGAAATACGGGACGAGGTTACGTTCGTTTATTGCCATCATAAAACATGAGGTTTACGTAGCGCAGTTACGCCAAATCTGAAGAATCTACAAGTGTAACTGCGTTTCACACCATTTTGTGTTACCGTCAATGGGAGATTCGTTTAGTCATTTTCTGAATTATGAAGGGAAATATATAACATTAGAAAGTTCATAAATAGAAAGTGAACCTCGAAATAGTTAACGTGCTATCGATCAAATATATTTTTCGTACAAAAACGTCGGTAGATTGGTAGCTTAGTGCCGATTCAATAGTATGTGCATATTAATTGTTCTTATAAATAATTAAATATTTTTCATTACTATTTTTTGCATTTAGTATAAACCTCAGCGATATTCCGTGCCCACTGAAATACTTTTCAAATAGGCAGAAGGGAATTAAACATATTGAATTCATTAATTATCTCTTCACAGGTCACGTGGCGCATTGGGTAAACTTACTGACAGAAGGTTATTTAGCAGGCGGCATTTATTTTCATCGAAAATCGTGTGGTGATTTTAGTAATAGCATAAGTAAATACGCAACTAACGCGGAATACGAATCACTGATTAACAGTCACAGACATCACTTAGGCACTGGATCACACTGGCAGCTGCACACAATATCCCACATAAGCGAGATGCAAGGAAAAGGTCACAGAAGTAGTAGTTCGTTTGTTGAAAGAAATAAGGGGAATTAAATAATATGTACAAATCAAGCTCATTGGTCATCCGAGCCTCTGCCAATCGCGTTCTATAGTATTTCAGACGTTGTTCAGGTTGTCTGGGCCGCAAGGTTTCCGATTGGCTGGTACAATCGACCTGTGGTATGTAGTCCAGCAGCTGTCGTACACACACGCTTTGCTGACATCACCCGTGAAACTTGATTGAGCACAGTTGTCCAAAAACGGTCTTGTCGTTCCAGGGTAAGCGTCATCTCGCAGGCAGAGATCACCACAAATCGATTCAGGAAAGCACTCACAGGCCTCATAGTTCGCTCATTCTGCTAATATTTCCACAATTGATTGGGACAAAGTGGTTCATTATTGTGTGAATCACCCAATAGAGTGATGCATTTTCAGCAATTTCTACAAATCAGTGTGAAGAAAATGCCAGGCATTGAAAAACAAAATTGTTCATCTGCTAAACGAAAAACAAATAAATGTGATAAAAAGATGACGTGACAAGTGATTTTCCAAATCAATAATGATAGATGCTCGGTTTACTAACATACGAGCAAAAAACGTGATGACGCCGGTTTTGTACGTGGTGGTACGTGCACAAAGAATTCTAAATTTAAAATTCCCACTCGGGTGGCACACAGATTCCTTGCGATAGAATGCAGGTAGTGATTTTTTATTTGACAATATATGGTTGATAAATTTGTCACATGAATAGAAATACTTACTCACAATGAAATCAATCAAAACCGTTTTGGAAATACCACTGCAATGGGAAATAAGTTTCAAGAATCTGGAGAAGAGAAGACAGTGGTTTTCCTTTAGATGGGGAAAAATACTGGGGACTAGTACAACCAGTGTGGAAGAATGCATGCGGTCACAAGTTTAGGAATACCTTGGAGCCTTGTGATCTAAAAGCGTAGAACGATAGTCTACGAATCCTAAGGTAAATTTGTTTCAACATGTTTGGACCAAGGAAGATTGTATGACAAATTAATTCCAAGATATTGGACAGAGTTCGCTTTGTGGTTGAGATTACCGTTAACAGCAAGTTCAGGCCGGTTACTAAAAGAGTGTGTATTTGTGTTAGGGCTGAAAGGAACATTGAAACATTTGTCGACATTGAGCATCAAAGATCGGAGAGAAGACCAAATACACATTTGAATTCCACCATCTTGAATTTGGGGGAAATGACCAGGAGCATTTGGAAGAGAAACAACCGTCACATCGTCAGCATACTTGCATAGGATAATGTTAACAGGACCTGGAAGGTTTTCAATGTACAGTGAACTTCTAGCCAGGAGGAAGACTTACTGTTATGCTTGTGGCGGCCGCTGATCGATCACGCATTAGGCGATATTAGTTGTTTCGATTTTACCGAGCTAATTTAGTCACACCAAGATGCTCTTGTATTCCAAATGGTTTGCATCATTTACGTTTGTATTGAGGACAAATTTGCAACCGAAATCGTCTCATCCAGTCCCCATGGCTAACTTCGGTTTAGAATGGGGAACTGTTCAACAAACGGTGTGCAATGCTGTTCTGCTGTTCCGCGGAGCCGCCTACTACAGAATCTAACACGTCATTCTGATCGCGTCGTTTGACGGATTAGAACACGGATATGTCTAAACGTGTTTGATTTCGTGTGAAAATATGTGTAAACGGGTTAGTTCAAAGAAAATCGATTTTTTTAAAACGGTNATTTCAAAAAAAAAAAAAAAAAATCGTCATCTTCGTTTATCGCACCAAGACTGGAAGAAGACATATGTTGCGAGATGTGAATATTTCGTCTAATCTTCTCAATCACTGATGTAAAAGGAACAAGCACATGTTTATATCACATTGAATTTGTAAATCCTAGTAAACAGACCTTTTCAGATAGACCGGGGCTATTAGAATTAAAAACAAGAGCTGAATTCTATGGCTGTGTCCACAAATTGTTTACGCTCAGTAGAGGGTGATATAACTGACTACGAACAGTTTTCTGTTGCAATTATGTAGCCACGGTTTCAAAGGCTAGTGACATCAATTATGTGTTTAGTTGTCATGTGTGCGGTCCCCTGATCACTGGGTTTGGGTTACGTCATCGAATTCACTGACCGTTGTGATAATTTACGGTTAGTTCTGTCCCTGTATTGTCCAAATCGATTCAACCAGTAGAGGCAATAAGTCGAAGTTCAACGGCTGGGAACTTGTGGCTCAGAATTGACTTTAATTTTCGGCACACATCTGTCAGAATATGATCAACCTTAAAGCAATATTCGATTAGGACGGTTTTCCGGATAATAGTTGCGTATGAGTTCCCTTTTTCAGATAGTTTACTATGGATATCAATGAATCTTTCGCGGTAGTCGTTCTCCAGTATCGTGTTCCATTGGAATTCTCTTACTGCCCGTAGCATGTCTGGGGAACAAATGTTGCTGGTTAAATGAATGGGACGACGTTTTTACCCTGTTACCCTGTTTGTAAGTCATGGGCGAGAAGCTAGATACTGACCACTTCATGTTACCTCTATATGAATAGAAAGCTGTAATGTTCCGTAAGAAACAGAATATCATCCACATGTTAACGTTTGTACAAAAATGGACTGGGAGATATCAACGTTTTACGTAGGTGACTGAGAAGATTAAACGAAATAGAATTATCTCTCTATCTTGATGCGATGAATAAAGGGGATTCCGGGGGTTTCACATTTTCATTTTGGGTCGTGTAAACGAAACCCAAGATGTTCGTGGCCACAAATACTGATAAAAAAAAATATTTTCGGGGCTCTATGTACATTTGCCGCATAAACCCAGCGTCAACTAATTGACTGATCAGGAAATAATTTGCAGAGTGATGGGCAAGTGAGATAAACTGCTAATCCGCGACCATAAGCTGAACATGTATGCATCCACGGTTGCACGAGTTCATTTCCATCATCAACCAAAGCGACTCATTGTGGTTTTCGAGATCATCAAACACAAATTTTGGAACACATCTATCTGTCTGTTCCCCATCCCATTTCTTGTTCTGTATGCAAATTACAATCACTCAAACCTATGAACCTGTTGAAAACTCCGAGCCATAAATTCGTTACTGTCATCGCTTTCAAGTTTCTCAAACCTCGGATGAAGAACATAAATCAAGCGTAATCTAACCACTGGGGTTTTTCGTGCCGTTCAACTTCCGGTTGCAATGATCAATAGTTGACTAACGCGCACCAATGAATCAGAAGCCCCCGACTGATTGAGACGCAAGTTGTCTATCATAACTATGGCATGTTGAACATTTTCAATCAGGTAATGAATTAGCTGGTCGACTTGGGGTGAAACTGGGGACTAACGTACACTGCACAGGCAGATCCCAAAAATGTTTACAGCTCCACAAACATTCAACCTAAAAAAAAAATGGAGCCAGCGTTAAATCCAAAGAAATTAGGTTTTATCGTGTACCACATTCGGAGCCTCGTGCCAGAGCTCTTCCTAGTTCTACCATGTTACTTTATGATGTAAAGTGGAAGCAGAGAAATTACGAATGAGGATTGTGCGATTCTGCAACTAGCTATCAAAAATCAACAACTGGACAATAAACCCCGTCTGGCTCGACCCACTCTCGAATAGGGTCCACTTTCTAAAGCAGAAACAATTTACATTGCAATTTCAAACCTCTGATTCGTCCATGAATAACAATGAAATGATGATGCAGCGACTAGATCCAGACCAACTGACAACATTCAAAAATGTTAACCGAATGATCTGTGTGTTGCCTCGTTGTGAACGCCACGGAATTCCACTGATGACTCGAAACAGTGCATCTCTCTCCGGGATGATCTACTAGAGATGCTGGAGTGGATAACAAGACCGCCACACTGATTCGCTGTTTGTTTGTTTGTGCGATGGAGTTTCACAACAACGCATGCCTCACGTTAGTGCAACTCAGCCGCGAACTGCCTTTTTGAAAGCTTCCACACGGTGTCAGCTGAGATACATGTGATCCGGGATTTAATTGTATAACTCTGATATTCAACTCCTTTCAGCGGAAGTCGAAAAAGGGAAAAAAAAGAAAGATATCGGAAGTACGCAAGTCGCACGATTCCCGGAAAATATCATCATTTGAAGGATGATAGTTTTTCAGGTTACGCCCTCTCTTCCGCTCAAATAACTGTGCTATGCGAATTCATCTGTGTTTGAAGGAGGAAACATCTTCATCCGGCAAGATAATGAAGGATACCGGAAATAGGCCACATGATGTGTTGCAACATCCTTATATGGTATGGTATGGCCTGAATTGCTTGCCAAATTTGTATTTTCCTATTCCCTCCAATTCTCTATCTGACAGTAACTGATTTGTGAACTATTTGATGATTGGTTACAAATTGTGTACCAATCGTTCTTAATCATTTTAATCCCGTTGTCGCGTTTCGCTTGAAGAGATCCCGGTTGCACAAGATCATCAGCCCCAAACAAACATCATGATTTTATTTGGTGTTAGTGTGAATTTCACTCCCCACCCCGCCCCCGCATTTCCCAATTGATAGTACGCTTCTTTGTAATCAGACCAAACAGATGCTCCGGTCCAACATTTTGCACATTCAGTCAGATGAAGCAAACAATGGTCAGACCGTAATTTTTATTTATCAAACTGATTTTTATGTCGGTTGGTTCTTTCGTATTTAGCCGACCAACTCCAATGAACTCCTGTTGGTATAGGGGATAAGATTAAGTCAACTGCGATGGAAATGTTTGTGATAAATGACGAAGAGCACTGGACAGGTGTTTCGTCTTGCCTGGGACTCGTCAGCAGTGCCCAAGACCGTCAAGAGTGCTTAGTGCCTCTGAACAATCGAATGGGCTAATACCAGTTTGATACTCCTAATTGATTGAGCCATTCGCACAAGGTGATGACCGTCGATAGTGTATATTAGGGGTAAGGGTTTGAAGCCCCAATCCCAGTGTTCGCGGTTCGAGTCCTGACAGGGACACAAAATGTATGCACTACTGACGAGTCTCAACAGGATGAAACAGCTGTCCAGTGCTCATTGTCAGTTATCACAATCATTTCCATCGCATTTGAATGCATTCAACTAGTGGAGAATTAACGATATACCAAGGTATGAAACCCACACCCAAGACAAAGACGTGTGCCTGGTTCCTCTGAACAACCGAATGGGATAATCCAAGCTTAAGTGCCTAAGCATTACTTTAAAAGGTGCTTCTTACATTCTTAATACCGTTGGTAAACTGAGAAAGCATTTGGTTTATAATCACAAATTATGGATGATTCAATATCGAACAACCTGCATTTTCACCGGTATGAATCAGTATGCCTTCGCCATAATCCTTAGTTGTTTCCCTATCACCTGACCTCGGTTAATCTACTCCAACCAAACCGTCAGTAGCCGCATTTCAGTCCTTTGCATGAACTCTACCATCAGTAAGTAGTATCATCCTCATAGGTATTCACGTTTGATTTATGCGCTGAACACGTTCGATGATAAATCGCATCGTGTTCATACTGATTTATGACTCTCTCTCTCTCTCTGCCGGAACCATTCCCATCGGTACAGTTTCCAATCCCATTATGCTTGTATCGACATACATATAAAGGTTTCCCCGGTTGCCCAGTTTCCGAACTGAAAAAAACGTTACGCACGTCAAATTGCTCACTCACTTTTTATTTGATTTTTATCTTCGAAATTCTTTTGCAACCCGCTCTACCGGCTTTCGGGATTTGATCGAACCAAAGGTGGACAGAGGTGACTGATTTGTTGATATATCTTACTAAAAATGTTTCTCCGAAGTGATGATTCGCGTGCAGTCACGACTAAGTAATCACTCAGATTAGTTTACACATGCCGCGTTTCCTGCAACAGACTCGGTACAACCTCGGGGCGGAGAAGAATCGTCATTTTCGTTGTGATAAACTCAAATTCTGTTCGTGGTGTGTGTATTTCTTTCAAATATTCGTCCGCTTGTGTGTCTCCGTGTTCCGATCATACATTTATTCCAAACTTGAGTCCTTTGGTACTGTGAGACAGTTGATTTTGCAACTATCTGACTAGTTCACAGAAACGGTTCAATGCCACGAGTTGGGAAAGAATACATCAAAACGTCTTGTTACCAATTCTGGTGTGCTTCAAATTGTTCTTTTATCCCCATATTATCTTTTCCGATTTCATTGGAGATCTTTCAGTCCCGGCTCGTGCACATCCAAAACTATGCTGACAATGTCATTTTGTATCAGGAAATTCCCTCTCCTTCGGAACTGGATTAATTCATCAAAGATCTATCACAGGTTCAAACAATCTGGTTTTAATCTCAGAACATCTAACTGCTCAGAGTGTATTTTCCATTCGTCCCGCTCTTAATTTCTGTCGGGCTCTGTTACCCGGACTGACCGTAATCAATCACCTAGGTGTCACCATCTACAGTCACCGCCGGTGGTGCACACTCATTTGCAATTGTACGGGGGAGCTGAAACGCCTCACTATTTAGTTAGGCAAACTCACCCAATTCCGGACCCCACAGTTAGTCTTGTCGTCTTCCATTCCTGAAATCGTATCACCCATTCTACTCGATTGCTGCCTGGTAGTTATTTCCGGTCATTTCAAAGAAGACTTCAAAACAATCCATTATGGTTTGATTATAATTAGCCGTGCATCATTATTTTCAATCAATTAATTATTCATAGGACTCATTATTGGACATATCAACTCTTGTGTTAAATTTACCAACAAGAGTCTTGACGACTCTCCATCCCACTGCATCCTTACCTATCATCTGCTCATTCCCATCCGTCCACACGCTCCTCATTTTGGCATCTACTCTCTCAAAATAACATTCATAAACATTCCCCTGTACCCTACTTGACCCGACCTCTAACCAAAAAGAAACAGAACGTAAGTGAAATACGTCAGACGTTTTGTACAAGAAACGAACTTCAGCGACATTTTTACTTTGCATGTTCTATGAAACTGTTTATTTTATTCGGCGCGACGACTAGTGTACGTGATCAACTGAAATGTAAGCATATGAGCTTGCACAAGTTATACAAATACAGCAAAAATCGGCACACAGCGCATCAGTGAATTCATGTCGAAACCGTCACATTCACATTTGAATAGAGTGTATTGAATTCAGCATGGTTTCTTAGTCCATGCCATTTTAATCAAGAAAAACGATGACATGTACAGGTGATGAAAATATTGCGTTCACTTTTTGAAATATCTTCTGGTTCTGAAATTGCAATGACGTTCTGTTGTTCTTTCACGTCTTCGCTGAAAAGTAAGCTCTAATGAAGCAAGTAGGCAAAATTAGATAAAAAAAACTCTCAAACAACTAAAAGGGCACCGAAATTCGAAGCGGATTGATGAACTGTTCAGAAAGCGCTACATCTCTGATATTGTGTAGTCATCAGAATAGACCCGGAACACAGAATCACACTGGCAATCGTACACCTCAATTCCCCGTAAATGAAATGTAGGAAAAAGGTCATAAAAGTAGCGTTGCATTTAGTGAAAACAATCACTTGGATTGAATTACGTGTAAATATAAACTTCAATGGTTAGGCGGACATAAACCAATCGCCGTTCTTGTCCTCCGAGTCACATGACTTCTGTTTGAACGGCATGGTGTTTGATCGATCGACTATGTTCGCCTGTGGTCCGTTATTGTAAAACTGGGCCCCCTAGCTCTTTGGGTGTGCTATCTCGCGGGGAGGGGGGGTAGAGTCACTAGCCGCATTTTACTAGGTAACCAAAGTGAGAGGTGTTGAGGTTTTGCTGTAGACCATGTTTGACTATTCCATGCTGATATATGAACCTGAAAATAAGACTTCATGAACCATTATTCACTTGTACCAGAACTCCCAAACGGCTGTGTTATACCGGCTGATTGAAACAGATTACTGATTTTATGAAAATCTCTTGTCATCAATCACAGCTCGTGATCCAAAGCACAGTCCCGTTTACACCCAATCGATTAGTTATCGTTCACCACAATTTTATTGTTTCAAATCAACTAGGCTTTTTCAAAAGGTGTTTAATGAAAAGAGTGTGTTGAGAATCGGCTTCGCCATCGATCCAAACAGAATCAGCAGGCACTGGTTGTGCGCCATTTGAATTTGGCATACGTACGTTGTTATCATGTTCGTTTCCCCATGTTGTGCAAATCATAGATTGGAATTTGACTGGAATTTGACTCTGACGTCTTGTGCTACTTCAAACATGGACCGACAGATATGGGCCGCGCATTGTATAAGCCGGTATCAGCAATCAAAGACCACATCACAACGCGAGGATTGATGGCGTAACTAATTTGTCAGCACCCACAAAGAATACAAGTGCACCATGTACTAGACAACCTTTTATGACATATCAGTATGTGTGTAACCAAAATCATTATCAGACAGGCATTCTATGCTCTTGGCTGCATTGATTTTTTGGTTGGAGTTATCCTAACAGTGATCAGCACTTTGTTTGTTCGTCCTCATTTGGACCACGAACACCATTATTGCTCATTCCCGTATTTAATCAGGTGGCCTTCAATGATTCAAATTCCGCTACCTTCAACTGACTGTAAAATCGTATATGCGATTTGTAAAAATGAAGGAAATATTATTGTTAGAAGAGCTTTCATTGTCACTAGTTAAAGAACTGAAAATGCACTGCGTTGATCGGTCGGGAGTGAAGGGGTAACTCACACACACATGCATTCATTTGGAACTGATACGAGTAACGCTCAAACTGAAACCAGTTCAACGGGAGAATGCTGACCTTTTGGTTAATGTCTTTGGACAATGACGGATGAAACAATTTGATACATTGGAATTCGATCGATCAGCCGCAGATCCTTATAATTTCCGTAGTTAAAATGCAGATTTAGAGTCCATATTGATTTTTTCCATCAGAATGATTGACACAACCCCATTCACTTTCCCTGAGAATAGTAAACTGAGATCTGTAGTATTCAGTTTAACCGAGTATATGTAAGCTAACTCGTGTGGAATCAGGATTCCTAGAAGATCTTTCAACTAGGTGCTTTAAACAGAACTCCCTCTTGTGCGTACTCATTACCGAACGCAAATGGACAGGTGCTTTCCCTCAGACCCAATTTGAATAAGTGAAACTCTCCAGTGCTGTGGGGTGAAGGACTGATTAGTAGAGATTATGGATTTGGTGACGAGATACTTTTTGTTTTCGAACGCCATATCCAGTTTTCTCCATACCTAAAATAAATCTTCAAGAGGGACTCTTGCAACGAGAGCATCTATTACTCCTGTAATTAAATACACAGCACTAGGATTCAATAGATGGCTTGCAATAAACCACTCATAACAGTTATTACATTTTTGCACCTATACCATTTAATTACGGTTTTGTAAAATCAACAGGTCGACGTAGCAATTTATGAATACATCTCTATTTACCTCAAACTATTCTGTGTAAGATTTCTCATGTATTATTTAAAACGGGGAAAAAAGTGAGTCCGTGGATCTGTGTTTTTCTTCAATCGTTTTGTTCTACACGAATATTTTTCTGTGGTTAGTATTATACTTGTCAGTTATTTCACCAATACCGGAAAACATTTTTATTTGAAATAGAATAAATCACCTGACAAAAGTGAGCGCATCAATTGTTTGAACACAACTGCTTCTGTCCAACTCAAAAAGAAGTGAACTGTTGGATCAAATACAATCATTGTATCCATTCTCTATCTATCTACATACACCTCGACAAAAATGCGACACTTCAGTCTGTACGAATGCCATCTCCTGGACCCGTTTCCTGTCGCAGGTTCCAAATGTTGCACTCGGTTGGGTGTGTCCAAACGGTGGTTTAGTCATTCGAATATGTAACTGTGTTCAAATTGATCTTCCATTCAGGTGAGGATGATCATTGGGGCAGCAGTTGAAAGTTCTCTAGAAACAGTGACAGTTTGCGTGCATCTAGGGCTAACAGAGTGTGGAGCAGGAAGCTCAGATCTTCAGGCATTGGAACGGAGTGGTGCAAGATGCCCCATACACATGAAAATTCTGCTGTTCGGAAATTGAGCATTCCACGAACAGTGAAGCGTGGCTGCTCTTTGATATTCCACAATTTGAGAAATTCTATAATGAACTACTCACATAACAAGTTTGACTAACTCTTTCATACAAATAAG
>UZAN01042632.1:0-18492 GCA_900618425.1 Echinostoma caproni | reverse complement strand
AATTTGAGAAATTCTATAATGAACTACTCACATAACAAGTTTGACTAACTCTTTCATACAAATAAGCCATAAAAGGCTAGCTCTTTTCAGAAAATCGCTCATTTCCAACGTCATTCCCGGGAACCACTGAGATGCTCAAATCAACAACTTGCTCTCGAATGGAGTGGCATACGAACTTTGTGCGACTCTAGCTAGTTTCTTCCTTTACCCGTGGAAAATATAGAAACATTATGCTGCATATAATAACAACAGCAAAACATCATATGAGTTATTCCAGGATGAATTCTTCCCCTTAAAAACAACAGTCTATCGAATGTCTTATTTGCAAGCGAAATTAGACTTGATGAGAACCACTGATCTTATGACAGTAATTTGGAAGGCGGATGGACAGATCACGGATTACGATTCATATATTGGAAATCACGGACGCCACAGAAGCATTGAATCACATTGGCACTTGCAAGACGATATCCCACGCAATCGAGACACAAGGAAGAGGTCACAGGAGTAGCAGTTCACTTATTGATCAAAATCAAAGGGGTTGAATAACATGTACAAAAGACGTTTATTTGTTATTCAGGCATCTACCAATCACGTAATCGTATTCTTGGCTTCGTACAGCTTCTGTCTTGGTTACACAGCCTCTCATTGGTCCTCACAATCGGCCTATGGTTCGGTGTCCAGACACTGTAACCCATAGACACCTTGCTGGCGTCATCTGGGTAGCTTGACTCATCAAAACTGTCCAAAACCTGTCACGTGTCGACCGTGGTTCGCGTCACCGCGTGGGCTAGGATCACCACAATGGATTGTCAACTATTGATCATGTGTTTTGCTGTCGTTTTGAACAAGTATTATTCTCAGAACCAGCAACGTTTTGTCGGTTTCCACGATGATATTTATTTCTTGCTTCTATTTTATTTCGTTTCACTGAATATACAAGGATACAAATTTCAGGAAGAAATCAATCGGAGGACTACTCTACACTAGGAACATCGTACTGGTAAAGTGAGAACCCGCAACTAAGACGGACCTTTGTAGTAATAGCCAAGCAATAGGTACTACAGGAGTAGCATTATCGGTACTTTTAGTATGTGTTACTATCCATTTTTGTCGTGGTTATGCATGTCAAGTGTACTAAAAATTTCAGAGTTGAAAATCACAACTTGAAAGTTCGAAACTCGTTTACGTCGATCGGGAACACTGACGCTTATATTTAGAATAGGCGTACCGAAATTAGTGTACTTCGTATACAAGTTAGTCTAAAATAACAAAACTTGTTTGCAGCACCGGACAAGAAACTGCAATCTTCACAGGCCCCTTACAAAAACTAGTGAGTTTGAAGTGCCCACACACTCGTACCGGAATTTCATCTAGACACATCCGGTACATTTCTGAACTGTCTGCCTTTTTCGTCTGTGTCATTTCAGGTCGTTTGGACCGAGTGCACGAGCTATCCCAAGGCGATCTGTGTTTACCAAATACCTTCACTTTCCGGTCCCCTACTGCGCACAAGTGTAGCCATCATCCTATTGTGTAGACTATGGAGTTTGTCAAACCAAGTATGACTAGGATGATCACGTATTACACATATAGAAACATCCGTTTGACTCCCTAAAACAACGTATTTCTAAACTTGGAAAATTCATCCGAGGGACAGGTATAAAATATATGAGTATTCTGAAATGAAAACGACTGATAGCCGCATATGTATTCGGCTTTTCATTCAAAAATGGATGTGGAAGGAGTATTGTTGAGAAACAGCGGTAGATCTATAACAACAAGAGCCTGTATCAAACTAGGCATTGGCATCTCCTCTTCTTGTAGTTGGTTTGAGACGATTGACGCAATACCCAGTGAAGTCATCATAATCGAATATCTCGTCATTTATGTCTGTGTGCGACCAGGTCCCTTGAAGAAAGGTGACTTCAAGTTGTGAGCATTCATGACGCTAAATGTAGATCTGAGAGCTTTTGTTTAGTTGTAGTAGATCAACCTTTCGCATGTGGCGGTACCTTAAATGACTTGAAGAAGATTCCGACCAACACCAACATCACAGAAGCCATCCTCACAATTGTCATCTTGTGTTGTCCCATACGAAAGAAAGAAGGGGGCTTCTAAGACACGTTGTCCGACAGTACTCTGTAATATGCGGCGCATCTCATCGACTAAACAGCAATTGATTCGGAAAAAGTAGGTAGTCTATCGTTGCTCAGTGTTCACAATATTGATCAATCCGTGAATGGGACATGGGAAATTGATTGAACTAAAGCTACCTGTTCCCGAGCGCACTAATCGCTCTCTAATACAATATAAGTGGGTAGCCTCCTTTGAATTATAATTTACTAACCAGGTGAAAAATACAAAGGAAACGCAAATCTCTTTCACACAAAAGACAAAAGATCACCTTGCTGATTAACTACCAATTCCAATCGCACACATGCGGACCACTGCATCTCAGCATCCCAGTCACTGTGGTGATGATCGGATTTCATTCCAATCAGGCCCCACCGCTGCGCGCTAGAGGTCAGCCACTAGCCGTCCAACGACCACAATGGCCTCACGCTTGACATATGAAAGATTCTGAACCGAGACGTGGTGACCTGGCTTTGTGAAACGCGATGAATCACATCCTCGTTTTAGCTAGCCCCAATAAACCACATTGATCTTTGACCAACTGAAGGTCGTTTGGGCTTTGCGGCAGTTGCATTCATCATGTGACCTCCCGGTCTTCGGCAGATCAGTCCCTCCGTGAAGCTGATCAGTTAGCTAGATCAGTCACACATTCCTCTAAATGGAATGAATGATATGTGAACTTCAAACATGTTATGGAGTGCACAATTCTGTCTTCAAATTACCACAATACATGAGGAATGTGAGTGATCACAGTCTACAACAGTTGGCATGAGTTAGCACAATCAAAAGGTCAATATTTATCTGGCCTTAGAATATCGTGTTGGTCGATAGCACTCGACTTACAAATAAGCATCAGTTGGTGTGGATCCTAACATTTCTAAATCCCTCCAGAGGATATTTACGTTCAGGTGTGTGTGTGTGTGCACGCGTGCGTACGTGTCGGACATAACTCACTAGCTTCAGTAAACTGTTGTCAACACTTGAATTTACCGTTCAAGCCCGTCCAAATAAGATAGATCGATTGGTTAGTACTGTTTCCGTCGCGTACATTTAGCCTGCTGAATAAAGCCGGTTAGCAAATATGTTCCCATTTCTTGTTCCATTCTTCTGTCAAAGATTCTCCCGTGATGTTATTTTTATTATTTGAAAGAAACAAAAATTGTTATAAATTGTTCAACCGGAGTTCATCTCTGGGACGAAATTTATAAATTGCATCTGTGTGTGTGCATGTGAACGAAAAACCATCAATGATCGATCGATTTGAAAATACATTATCAAATGCACTGTTCGGTTGGGGCATTGTTACACAAGCTAAAGAGTACGCAGGCACTGAGCTGACAGCCGATGATGCTTTTCGGTTTCAAAGAATTGAAAAACGAGATAAACGAATGAAATGAGACAACCTGTGTACACGCAAAACCAAGGGGAGCGATACAGACACACAAGAGAAACTTGAGTGAAATTATCTGGTCAAATAACCTCCGAATTATGATACTTCGACGGACATCAAGCTTGGAAACGAACTGTAAAAAGCATCACCGGTTCAAAGTTCAAATTGTGCTCAGCCTGTTTTGGCTGTATCTGCTGAGTGAACAATCAAACTGCAATGAATAATTCTCGGTTGTAAGTTCACTCATCTTGATAGAGGAGCCCCTGTTCAGCGCTTACGCAATTATATGTTGCGGCTGTGGTCACCCCTCTGGAGCAACCATAGCGACCTGTGCCTCATGAAGCCTAAAACGAAACACTCATTTTTTCCGTTCGTTCTCTTATCGGCCCAACGGAACGCATGTGATGCACAGATGCCAGACATTCGTTTCTGAAATAGAAATTAGGTTCACCTTCAACAGTGATGCGGCCCGACTGTGTTTCCCACAAATAAAACAAACGCTGTTGAGAGGCCAATTACACATGAGTTTTATCGCGCGCCAAACACAAAGTGTATCATGGTGTTGACAGATTTGACGAATCGACTACAAACGGATTTTTTCCTAAGATATGCTACATACATCATAATCAAGCATTCACGGAGTTCTGACAAACGCAAAACTTTTGTCTGACTGTAGATCGATATTTGCCAGTAATGTGTGTGTGTGTGTGCATTCTTGCAGTACTTTCACTTGTCATGCAATCGAAATGGGACTTTGAATTCCGACTGTGTAATAGTTTTGTGTTTGGTCACAAGCATTTCTCATTTTAGCCGAGGCTTCGTGGTGCATATATATATATATATATATATATTGTTTTCACGATTGAGCAAACTTTGGACAAAAAAACAAGATGGAACGCAAACCCGTGCTTTGCTTTCATATCAAACTTTTTAAGTTTACAAGTGTACCACTGTTGCAGGCGACAGAACGTCATATTTAATTGGATTCGCGACGACAAGGCGCATGCAAGTAAAATGTGCACGTACGTCTAATAGATATGGCTTTTATTTGATCAAATTATTCACCACCAGAACGGGTGAAAATGCTGTGGGAGCTCCTCTGGGGTTATCACTGACAAATTTGTTTTGCATTTACGTGACGGGATTCATATTTAGCTGACAAATACGCATCCATGCACGCAATAATCTCAAGAGGGAAGGGGGAATTCATCTCGTGCAGTTGGTTACTCGAGGAAGGGAGAGAGAGCGAGTTACGGAGAAGAGAGTCGTAAACGAACGTTGATTAATTGGATCTGCATTACAGTTTCACCGCGAGTGAGGCCTTTTCAAAGTGAATGCGTTGTACATTGCGCTACAGCATATGCAACACGCAGTAATTCAGTATTATCGGGATACAATACTATATCGACGTGCGGCATTGTACTTTCGAATAGTTGAGGACTAATTCTTTTCGGTAGTAGTCTTGTTGAAAAAAAACCAGGCGTTCTGGTACAACGACTTAATTTCTGCCTAAACCTTGACTTAAAAAAACGTTAGAAATCTTCATCCAGCAACTCCTTGATCTGTTCCTGTAGCTTGGATGACCATCTTTATTTTTATTTCTAATTGCGAAGTAAAATTGTGGAACATTTTCCAGCTTCAGAACAGCGAGAGTGAGAGAAAGAGAGAGAGTTCGATCCGTATGACATCTTTTGAGTTGTCCTATGCTAACCGCAAAACTAAATTACTCTATACATTATGCAATCCTGGTCCCGCTAGCTGAACCACTTACTCTTTGTTTCTCGTAATAACTACAACCGACAGCGGGGAAATTTGATTTCAACTGAGAAAACCGAATGGCTATCGGTCCAACTATATATCTTCAGTANCAGTACACGAACTATCGACTGCCACCAAATACTACACCGCTATCTGAGAATACCAATTCACCCGAAAAATAATTCCAGTAAAACACTGAATAAATAAGGCGTACGTTTAGGAAGCCTAGAACAAAACATCAGAGAATCTTCATATTTTGAAAATCTGTATCTGTCTGAAATACAAAATTTAGAAAGAAAAATAGCATCTGCGGGTTGAGATAGACGTGAATATTAGGATGGAAAAATTAACACAGCCACGTATCCTTGACGGTTGTTATAACGATATTCGTAATGATGATGATGATGATCATGATCATGATCATGATGATGATGGTGATGACGAGAGCGGATAAGTGATCAACCGGCCGTGGAATTACCATCAAACTGGTTGATGCGGAAAATAATGATGATTGCTCTGTTTTCCAGATCAATGTACGTTCAAACCCATAAAAAACTATCTCTCGGGGTTGATTTCCCCGAGAAAGTAGGGAAACAAAGTGATTAAGTATACAGGGTCTAATGTCACTCCAAACTTATTTGAATTTATCTCCATTATCCACTATCAATGAGTGAGAATGTATACCAACAATACTGGATGAGATCACTCAATTACACGATGCACGATGTTTCTGAATCAATAAGTTATCGAGAAAATAACACATGACTCTCTGGACGTCTTGAGCTTTTTTCTGAGAGGTGTAGTTTAAGGTAGAGCGAAGGGGATCACTTGCTATTCAAGTAAACCTACTCTGACACACTAACTGTTGACGGTGAAACGCTCAAACAACAGCATTGAATTAGTGGATTTGTTATTCCGGAGTTGTTTCTTTTGGTTATGGTTTGTCTCGTATTGAATTTATGGTAGCACATACAACAAACGTTTCGGATAATTCAATCATTTCTCACTCGCGATTACTTGTGTAAACTCAGACAAGCTGACTGATTGTATTGAAATCCTAATTCATTATTATCGCCTTCGAGTTGCACATTTCGGCGTATTCCAATCAATCCGGTTTGTTCTCAGATGCCACAATCGCTTTGCTTTTGTCCATTATGTCATCAGCTTTTGAGAAACCAGATATACACCGGTAGTAGCAAGTACACCAGGATCCTCCAACCGGAAAGAAGAAAAGTGTTCCGCAGCTCCATTGTGTATACCTGATTGGTGCATTATCATTTGGGGTCATCTAGGATACCACGAGAAATTTGTTCATCCGACTTTCAGACAAACACACACACACACACACAAAGCAGTGTCCATTCAGATCAACATCCCCAAAATGGGCCAAGCCAATGCTCACTTCCCAAATCCTAAAGGTACCGTGGCCTATCAAAATGCTTCACTCGACCTTTCGTCAGAAAATCACATAGGAAAATGACTTTTTTACATAAAACAAACTTTTTCAATATTCATTCCAATTGTGTACAACGTAACCAACCGTATCAGCGACAAATTAAATGATACTGCATCATGACCGCCTGATTGAAGCTGTTATCGTAGAATTGACGAATGGTGATTAAGTTGGAACAACACCAGCAATATTATCATAAGGAAATCTGCTCGGAGCATGCAGTTCACATTCCGATAGACAATTTTTGTATAATTCTGTATTTTGAATGGGAATGCTGGTCAAAAAATACACAAGCTTTTAACGTGATCCGGTAGATTGGCTGACAAAATGAACGTCACTCAGGTGTGTAATTCGCGTTGGTACAAATCACTTTCGCATTTTGGAATGAACGGGAATCCTCCGGTATGGACATTCTCTCCGTCGGATCCGGCGATTCGATGCATAAGCTTGCCGCCCTTTCGATAGAAATTGTCCAGTTGCAGTCTGAAGCTATCGTTATTCATCACTTCCATCAGGTTAGGTCA
Source organism: Echinostoma caproni (assembly GCA_900618425.1). Classification (NCBI taxonomy): domain Eukaryota; kingdom Metazoa; phylum Platyhelminthes; class Trematoda; order Plagiorchiida; family Echinostomatidae; genus Echinostoma; species Echinostoma caproni. The sequence continues at coordinate 11,231 of UZAN01042632.1, read as the reverse complement.
GAGAGAATTCCAGTTTCTAGTCACTCTCCTGGGATTCCGCATGATTTGTACCTCTGAAACATTAAACTATGACCAAGCGAGCATGTATTCTTCCGCAATGGACACTTTTGTTGTTGTAGCTCTGTCCCCACCCCCCCCTTCCCAAGTCACCTCGAACTATTTTCCGGGTTAGCAGAATGTTACCAGGAATTTCTCTGAAGCTCTCCACATATAGGTCCGTACTGATGAGTCGCTGGTTGTAAATGCACATGTAATGGCCTGCAACTGCACAGTAGCCACTCTCTGTACTCTTTCCATTTCCTCCAACTGTCCATGGATTGTGGGGAACGCCGCCGAGTCCAGAACAATAGCAGACGCATACGAAATTATGAATGCCTGTGTAGAATGGACCCTAGGTTGTTCAAAACAGACGCACAGACCTTGTCAGTGCAGTCTCTAGTTTTGAGGGACAAAATGATGATTCCCCCACCTAGATCCCGTTCATGCTCTTTAGGAAACCTTCTTTAACTGTGTACACCGATCCTAAGTTACTACGACCCAGTCTTTTGTGTGCAAGTTTTCCGATGTTGATCAGAAAGGCCCAATCCTCAGCTCAATAGAACGAGTGAGGTAGCCTCATAGTTTCATAAAGTCGGCACAGACTAGACAGGGCGAATATAGTTGACTTGGAAGATCGCGTACGTGTCGGAGGAAGAAGACGGAATCAAGAACTGAACCTTGACACACCGGGCATTCGTCCCTAGTGGACAGTACCACACCTGCCCAATCTAGTGGCTGCTCTGTCACTACGAAAAAGGATGTATCCAGGATGAGACATTTCGCGTTTGAAAACTCGTGACAACGCCATGGCTCTGTTAAGGCTATTATCAATATGACTATCTTGCTCAGCAACACATGCTTCGAGTTGGTCCCGCTTGCTGACTTGGAGACTACTGCGGCTCCGTCGCTGAAGACGGTAACTTTGATTGTCCCGACAGCATTAATGCCAATGGAAACCAATCGAATCGCGTTGCCCTCTTCACACCCCTAAAATTACGTAACACCAGGTCCATCTCACCGTTCTGACAGTGCATCCTGAATTTTAACGCGTTCCTTTGGGTTTAAATCTCACAGAAACCAGACCCTATGATTTTTCGGTCAGAATGCGAGTCGCTAGGTGATAAGTACTTCTTCAAACACTACCTTTAGAGGCCGAGAACTACCGGTTTCCGATGATCTATCTACTCGGGAGACTGATTTTACTTCGAAGGAATTCGACAGTGGCGCCTCTGGTTCATTAAATATCTTCTGCATAGACCTCCGCAATCGTATTAGGTCGTGGTTGAGGCGGACTGTGAAGAAGCATTGGAGGCCTCTCGTAGATTGAACACGACAATGCACTGATCTCGAGATTGGTGAGTCGGACGAATTGATGCACTAGAAATTAGCTTTGAGGTGGCTGCCGTAACCGCAACAGAAGTTCAGACAGAATGGTTTTCACTCTGCTCCTGGACCTCCAGGGTAAACGTCGGGTCCCCCTTTTAGTGTTAAAAGGGGCGGTCGACATTCGCTCTGATGGACTGGGCTTTAGTCTACCTTCACAAACGTCAGATATCCTGGAGCGCTAGTTGTGAGTGGATGTCGGTTGCGGATTACCTATAACAGAATCGGCCTATGTCACTGTCCTGTTTAGCTACGAACCATCAGTAGACAAATCGGTTTCTGGAAATGTAGTCACCGTTGGACTTTCGGGCGCGTATGCAGGGAGACGCTTATGGCACAAGTGATTGTACGCGCCGAACGTACCGAACCCCTAGAAATGCAACAGCTAAGTTTAATTTTTCCACAGAAAATGGAAAAGCATAAAAACAACGCAGGCACACTGTCGACTTGTCACATGTTCATGTGGAACAGTCAGTTGTTTACCTAAGTATGCATATGCGCACATTCCGAAAAGAAAACCGGCAATGTCCATGTTTCGCATTTCGCATATCAAACAAGTACGAGTTAGTTCTCCTGAAGGAAAGAAATCGATATTGTAGTTGTTGTTGTTGTTGTTGTTGAGGTGATATCGATGGCAGATGATCTTTTTGTTACTTGGACAGATATAGTTCTGCCGAGAGAAGATGCCCGAATGAAGTGATGACGTAATTATTACACTCACCATTGGCTGTTGATAACTGGAAATATGTTTGGCACCAACCAGAGGTTCAAAAGGCTGTACGTAAACGCTTGGAAACATTTGTTTGAGTTTATGGAACAAGATCAGTCATCATATGGAAGATAAACAACTGCTATCGGATTTCCACCGAGACTAGCACAACTGGGGTCAGTTGAAAAGTATTTAAAAGTGGTTCTCGCGGTCCGAGTGGGTTATATTTTATTTCACCTGTTTGCCTGACTTGATAATGTGTTTGTAAATGTTCTATCACCACCTCAGTGTTTGTTGAGTGCTGTGATTGTACCCGTTAGTATATTTATATATATCTACATAAAAATGTTCTTCTCTAGTGATTATTTTGTCTCTTGTTCTCGCTGATTCACCGTTCAACCACGGAGAATGAGGGGGATTGTTCTTCTGTCCGGAGCGTGGTTTTCAGCTCATTTTTGGGCTATTCTGTCACCTTTTGTTGCGTCAGTTGATCCTTGAATTCCATTGGTATGTACGCGTGATCCAGTTGGATGAGCCTGCGTGTTCAGTTGGTCGGCTAGTGTCAAGTCTCGAGGAAATCTCTGGCTTGTTTTGATCGGGGTCGGTCAATGAGTCTCGCCGATTCGAAGTTCAATTCATGTCCTTCTTGATCTTTGTTGAGGGATATCAACGATAATGGGGCATGTCTAAGGACCACTAGTTCGATATCGTGTTTGGTGCGGTCTTTGCAGTCTATTTTGTAAATGATATTGCGCTTTTTTCCTTCATCGTTTTTCCTTTCGTATTTCAAGTGTCGAGCGAGGTTCCGTGTAGTAATTGAAGTAGGTACAGATCACAAGTTAAGAATTACGGATCATGAATCACGGTTCAAGAATCCCGAACGCCACGAAAACACTGAATCGCACCAACGCTTGCACTCCGGTATCTCATGTAAACGAGACGCATGGAAAAGGCCACAACAGTAGCACTTCATTAATTGGATCAAATCAAGGGTATTGAAGGAAGTTTATTGATTATCCAGATAGCCATCAAATGCCTGCTGGTATTCTTGATGTCACACAGCTTCTGTCTGGACCGTACAACTTCTGATTGACCCTTAGTTCGTTGTCCAGAAACTGAAACGAGTAGGCGCTTGGCTAGCGTCATCTAGGAAGGTTGACTGACCACAATTTTCCAGAAGCTGTAACGCGTCGTTCCGTGGCTGGCGTTCTCCCTTAGGCTAGGATCACCACATTAAGTTATTCCGTTCACAACATTGCGAATGCCCACACTCCTTAGAGGCTGCGACAAATAATAAGCATGGCGTCATATAAGCTTATTCAAAGTGCGATTTGACCGAACGATACGATATAGCTAGAAATAGATCATTATTGGTCACACCATGACCTGACCAGATTGCGTGACCGAGGAGTTCGTGGAGTTCGCATTCCGACTGAAAGGCCCTCTGATAAACCTGATCTCCTGCTTAGGGGTACCGAGCATGGAGGTTCTCGTGCATCTACTCATTTTGTGCTTGCATCCCGCTGTTCGCATACTGCATTCACGCCTTCGCGTTTCACATTAGTTCCGGTGTACTTCAAGCTGCTATCCTATCGTCCTATCATTTTGCAACCTATATGGATAAATCAGCCATTACTGCCTTTGTATGGCGTCTGAAGTAGGCTAATGACAATACTGTTTCTGCTTCCGTATCTAGCCAATCAAAAATGGCTGTATATAACACACACTTGTCCTATCTCGTTACGTACTCCACTTTTACTTTAAACCGTCTGTCCATCTCCCTCCGATAATGTACAGATTCAGGGGAAGCCAATGAGTAGGTTCAACCTTGTAAAGTAGTTAGACATTATACGTGAACGTAATCTTCGGTGGTCTGTATGTACCCAGATTGATGTTCGCAAACCAAAAGTTCTTCATTTCAGATAAGTAGTCTGCTTTACTTCCGTTTTCGATTTTTCGGTGATAGGAGCTTTTGTTTGACAATGTGTTCTCCACAGACCTACTCACTCCTGCCCTGTAATTGTCCGTGGTTTTCNGTTTTCTGGAGACCGACTTCCATCCAGTTCTTGAGACGTGACCTCTCAGTGATTAGCCGTGTCTCTCAAGTTCCTTTATCTGTTCTGATTGACAGTATATTGATGCATGCCGGAAGTTTGTGGACAAAATTTTTGATCGGATTGCAGCCATTAACCTGAATGCAAATTGCACTCCTCCCTCCGTTCGAAATACAAATACATCTCATCTCGGATATCTGAGGATAGAAACTCCCTTGTCCCCTGTCTGTCTCTCTCTCTCTCAAATACTGCCGACGAGGAAAGTGATCGTTCTGAGCTTTCTAATTAATTCAGTAGTTGGTTCACCTTTTGACACGTTTGATTTACCACTCTTTCCGCCCTTGTTGACAGCATTCTAACAAAGTGAACGGTGAACTACTTGTGAGTTTCATTGATTTTTGCCGTTACGCCTTTTGGAATCATGTGATTCAGTTCCCAAAAGCACTTCGTCTAACGCCAAACTTTGTTTTTTTTTCTGTTTTTACGCAGAGTTTCTTCACGTTGCATCCACTCGTTGCACCTAATCCGCCTATCTAACTTTTGGTGATTCATACTGAATCGGTTTCGGTACGTGCTGGGCCCATTCGTCACGTAATTTGAATTCGCGATTTTTTTTCACAGTTTCTGTTTTACCTACTCTCTCATTCTTCGTGGGTCTGTCAATTGGGTGCGCGAAACGGGAACAACCGAAACGGAAATCTGTAAGTGTGATTGAATATACAAGCTAGAAATCTGCTATATAGACATGGGTTTGAATAAAAATGCAATCAGACAAAAATGTTACTTCTGTTGCTCTGCCGCTTTGTGGCTTACCTAAACCACGTCAATCGCACTGTTTTACTAGCTATGATTAAAATCCTTTGCCATCGATCGAAAGCAGCTCGGTTTGCTAGAACGGAAAATGTAAAACATAGATGTGTTTACACTCACCTATATTCCAGCAACTATTAGAATTATTGATTTGCGATGCAGTTTTGACAAAACCACTATGAATAGTAACAAAAGCACTTCCAGTGTGTTTATTCTGACAAATATTTGTTTATCACGGTTCAACAGCTTTGGTTATTCTGACAATATGTACGCATTTGAATGAGCAAATTCGACCGCTACTACTCAAATTCTACTACTACCAAATACTACTTTTGTTTTATAAATCCCGAAAATAATCGCTTTGTATGAAACGAATTGTTTTATCTGTGATCATTTTATTCCCTCATTCAACCGGCAGGTTGATTTGGATTTCTAGGACTGCACATATTGCGTCGAGAGAGCCATTGGTAACGTGTTGAGCAATAGTGGAATCGGATTCGTTGTTGTTCTTAAATAAATAGCCGTAAATAACAATATGAAATATGAACAACTTCATCCCCCTGCCCCTCCTCTCTATTCCAATTGTGAAAGATATGGCCTCATTTGTCCGTTAGCCACAAGAGGAGGCTGTCCATAAATGTGATATTGAATCTGGACACGCGCATCACTTGTCTGTCATTTCCGTTTATATATAGTGATTGCTCTCTGTGAAGCTAGAAGCTAGAATTAGCAAGTTGAGTTAAATGGGCAACGTGTAACTTCAGGCTTGCATTGCACTAGACGGAAAGTAATAGAACGAATTCAGTAAATATTGTTGGTCATGATGTTTCCTACTCACAATCTTAATTATTTTGAACATGTTACCTCGCCCACGCTGAACCCAGGAGTTTCGTCCACTCCAGAAACCAAGAATGACTCTCCATTCTTAAAAGCGGATGTGGACAGCCCATCTGGACAGGAATCCTGTTACGTTTTGGGATAAATTATTGCCCTGGCAACCTGTATTTCAGATGGAGATCTGATCTCAACTGGCAGTAGTTACTCCGCTGATTTAGGGGTTAACAGGTCTAATTTCGATGGGGACCAGTTGAAATGTGCCTCGAAATGTTCAACCCATCGTTAAAGACAGAGTGATTGAATACGAATCAATGTGTCATCAGATTCTTTGGTTACCTCCCTTAAAACCTACTTTCCCAATCAGACGGAAAAGTGTGATATTATTATTAATAGCCGTAGCTATCTCCACCTCTCCACCTTTTTCTGCCGTTTATTCTCGTGATCTTCCTCTGGATGAGTTGGCGCTTAAGGGATTTGGGCGTTGTGTCATGTTTTACGTTGAGAGGAACGATTCTATGGGCGCCCAGCAAAGATATCCGAGTTCGATAATATCTGATGGTTGAATATTCCCATGATAGCATTTTAAAAATGAGTCTGTGAACGAATAATTGTTTTCCGGTATTCAGTATCACGATTTTACTTATCACATAATTGAGAAAGCTCACACACATATCGATAACCATTGGCCTAATTTAAGGACATTAATCAGAGGACGGGGAGATAGGATTTGTGTGCGTTTCTTTGTACATTTGTACTTTGATCATACGCCAGCATTCACCGTTGCTTTGGTAGTCATTTGAAAAGGTTCCCTAATTAACGTTCAATGTGAGTATTATGAGTCGATCATCCGGTTGAATTACATCAAAGTCGCAACCACCTCATGTGATACCCCTAGAAGAATTAGTTTGATCAACACTGTCTCCTAACTTCTTGCTTGCATAATACTTCGCTTGTTATCTGACGCAAGAGAGAGGTTCCACCCGTGAGGTTCCATTTAGACCTGTTGAAAGTGATCGTTATCACATTTTGACTTTTTACCAAATTTCAGTACATAGATATCATTTCTATAGACTCACGGGTAATAACTTCCTCTATCTGAATCCGACTTTCTACTCAGCCAACCGCTTGGAACTATGGCGATACCTTTCCCTGAAAGGTGTGTCAAAGAGGTTCATTTCACTATCGTAATCACTTCATACTAATAGCCAAAGCCGAGTACAAGCTTACTGCACCTTTTCAGCCGAGTTCACTACAGAAATCAATAGCTTGTATCCTATCCAGCTTCCATACTGATTTGATTCTTGAAACAGCCCAGTCCTCGTGCAAAGATAGCGGTATATGTTCGCACCTTTGTAGCAGAAAACTCTGATAAGAGAAGATCCAGGTACGTTGCAAGTTAATAAGGATAGTGTGGGTGCCACTGTGGCCATATTTTGCATGCATTTGGCACCTTTAAAGTGAAAAATGTTATATAGGCTTGGCTCAGCTTCCAACTCCACTCTTACTGGAGGTAGTGAATAGAATTTGCCATCTGTGGAGCGAAACCTTACTTGGTAGTAAATTAAAGGAGAGAATTTCTATACGCATACACAAGGCTCGATTAGTATTGACTAACTTGACACATTTGTGCCTCGATTGCGACATCCGATTGTCTGTGAAAGGTCGATTGTTTGCTGAAGCCGTTTGGTCAGTATTACTACATGGCACCTCAGACTTGGTCATTACAAAAACAGGAGAAATAAAGGCTGTCTACACTGCATCGCAGGAGTATAGTGGGAAACCATTTTTCGATGATCGCGTTGGCCTACTGTGGTCAGTGGTCGACCTCAATAGATTAAGCTGTTGGGTTAGGTGTTGTGCATGTCATGAAATAGACCGTCAAAGCGTTCGATGTTTGCCAAGGTAGTTGATTGTTAGAAAAATGTCGTGGATAGTCAAACTAGGACCTGGCATGAAGATATGAAAAACCCTGACCACGAGGCTTGGTCATATAGCTCGCATAAGGTTTCTCGGACCTCATGATCAGCCTGATCAATAGTTCTAGGTGCTGAATAATATATCTGAGTGTCCTAAACAATAGAACTTGTGCTTTTTCTTAATTTCTTATCATCTCGGTCTCCATTGCTTCTCTATTTGCTCTCTGATACGCATTTACAATCTCTATCCTCCGTCATCCAAATGAGAAGTAAAAAGATAGCATAAAATTCATGGTTATTGATTGCAAAACACTGAATTTAACTAAATTTCCTGACCCTGATAGATTATGAGGAAAGCCTTTTAGAGTGGTTCGACGAAACATTCTGCATTGGGGGGGGGGGCAGATGCTCTCACTAAAAACAAACATTCCTATTTTCAATAAATGAATAGTAGCACAGCTTCCCCCTTTCCCTTAATGCACACCACAACCGATTAGTGTACTTTGCTTCTTTCTCTTATATGTATATATATATATAGCTAACTATTATTACACTTTTCGTCTGCATGTAACTGCTAATTATCGATTATTTTAAGGACTCATGCCCCGGGAGACATTAAATTTACGTTTGCACACAACGAGTGCCTTAATATCGCATGTATGTTTACTTGGATTGCACAGCCATTTCGGATAGATGAAAATGTTTCTGTAATGGTTCGACAAAAGCGCACTGGACAGTTAGTTTATTCCTGTTGGAACTTATCAGTAGTGCTTATCCTGACTAATAATCCGTCCCCGGAACTGAGAATCGCAAACCTTCCGGGTTCTAGTCAAAACTCTGGTCTCCACAATTGAGTGATAGCTAACAATATGAGCGAATGTATGTGATAAAATAGAAGGTCACGCTGAGATCAGCACTGCGAGTTTTATATGGTTAATCAGCCCCCCCNCCCCCCCCCCCCCCCCCCCCAGGCGAACGCCTACGCGTTCTGAACATTGGGCCATGGACCGAGAGTATCGATCAATCAACAATCAGACAATTCGAACAGAAACCGTGTGACTCGAAGAAAGAGGACGGAGATTGGTTGTAATTCGTTTGACCAATGATATTCCTATTTACACACTATTCAATCCGATGGATTTCTTTTAATAAATAAATCCCTACCGGTGCATAATCGCTAGTGCTATTCCGTACTTCAGTTGTGACCGTGATTTGCTATTCGTAATATGAATCTACTTCCATTACTACAACAAACATCATCAGAGTCCCCGTTTCCCGGTGACCAGTCAAATGGGGTAATCCTATTTACTGTGTACCTGGCGTGCATTGGGGCTCATTCAATTGCACTTTCACAACAAATCAATTGTTCAGAGAGAGAACTTTATAAAGTTTGCATCATCTTTGTTTTGACATTGGACAATTAAAATGCAGCCAGTGGTGCGGGATCGTTTTTTTTTCCTAAATCAAAATCTGTTACCACTACTATCATCAATATTTGCTGTTGTGTACCACGCTTAGTGAATCAGTCTATTTCCATACTGCAGAAGGCTTTTGCTTGCCAACCAACGTCGATCGTATTTTCCACCAATCCAACTGAATTAGCATATTTTCCGGCCAACCGAACATTTTTTTACTGTGCTCGTAATGTGTTCCACCTCGCTTAAATCATAGAATGACGTATTTTCGAAAATCTATGGTGATTGTTGAATTTCAAAATAGAATTATGCGCGTCTTTCATTGAATTTGATGCAAAAGAATGTACACTTAATGTGTAATTCGAAATTGACTGTTTCAGGGAGCAGAATAGCTCAACTCAACTAGACAGGTCCAACGCATCACATATCTATTCTGAGCACTCAACTGGCATTCTGGTTCCTAATTATCACAATCTTAAGGCGCTTGTTTCTTCTCCATCAATCCATTTTAATTTGGCAAGGTTATCGTGAACTGGAACAAACAACAAAAGAAGTTAACGTGATCATTTTGCGAGGACTGTGCGTAAAATTCACCCACCAGTTGGCCAAAAGATAGCGTGTGGCTGACAGCCAGACCATAGCTTTTGATTCGCCTCAATCGTATCACCGCGTAATCCTACTCTGCGGTGTGACAGTGTGACTGTTTCCCGCTGGGACGATGAGGTGGGGTCACTGGGGGATTTGCTAGTTGACTGACTGAGTAGTGATTGAAATATCTGTGCCCTAATCCGATCGAAACTTTCATAAATAGTCACACTGTGATACTGTAATTTCCCAAGATAACTCCACATGCTTCCGCATCATTCGTGTCAAACAACAACTGGTCAATATTTACAAGTCTATTGATCATTCCAATCTAACGCAAATACAGCGTTCTCCAAATGCGAACAATCAGGACAAACATCCAATCAATACGGGGCAGCGAAATGTTTACCCGTGGACCGAGTTCAGACAGTCTTGAAAATGTGGCCATTGAGCAGTGACTCTGATAAAAAGTAAACAAATCTATAATTTCAGAATGGAAATCAGCCACGCCCATGGTGAAGGAAATTTTTACCGGTTGCGTTTCTGAAAGCATTCTGAGGCAGCTGAAATACAAACCAGTTTTGTCTGATTCAAAACTTGCTGGATTGTTCCACTAATTACAATTAACACCAACCAAACTAACTTTGCCACAATTCACGGAAGATTCCCATATCAATATCAATTCAAAACAGTATGGCGAACAATTATTTAATAAGTTGAATTCCAGTCGAACATATCGAGTAACGCTTTGCGTCCATTCACCACAAATAAAATGTGAAAGCATGTTTTCAAAGTAGTAGTAGTAGCAGTAGTAGTAGCAGTAGTAGTAGTAGTGTTATATTCCGAAAAGGCGGTGCTGGTTCAGCAGAGTTCTGTATCGCAGAATACAGGTTGAAGGTCACTGATTTTGCATGCATAACACGAAAAGCTCGTCAGAAACATGCCTTCGCAGCACACCGCGGCACATGGGGCAATGGGTAGAGCAGGTAGTGTTTATTCTTCCCAAATATATTACTTGGTCCTTGATGGTCTTGTTCTATTTTTAATCACCGAAAGTTACCGACTACTCACACGTGAGTAGTATCTCACAACATTCCTCCCCCCCGGCGGAAAGGATCTCTGCATGCCTTGATCAATTGACGACTGCTTCTTGCATTGTGCTCGCGTTTGTCTCTGATTTTCGACGTTTGGCAGCGTCCTGTCTGACATTGTGCTATTGGATTCTGGAATTTCTTTCGTTGGTTTATTGCGTGTGATGTACTTTTGCTCGTGCCATGTTGCGAGATCATTCCGATGTACACGACGGACTTCGTTCATTCGTTGAATTTTTTACACAGGATGGCGTTCTTCAACTATGCGGTATGGACCGTTCCATTTGGGAATTAACTTCCTCGAGCCGGGGCCGCTCGCGAATCCCCCAACGTGCTGCTTATATTTTACGTTAGATCCCACCGGAAGCACACTGGCCGTCCGTCTAGTTTGT
>UZAN01042630.1:30264-46871 GCA_900618425.1 Echinostoma caproni | reverse complement strand
TTCCGCGTATGCACCAACCAACTGCAGTCCTGCTTCACAAAAGGACGAAGTTTACGACAAACTCACCGAACTGATTCAGTTGAGCCGCAACTCTGATACTATAGTACTGGCAGGTGATTTTAATGCCCAGGTTGGAAAACTGAGCGCATCTGCAGCCTGTCTATGAAGGTACTTTGCCCTCCCCGCCCAGGGAACAGACAACGGTGATCGACTAGTTCAGTCATTCTCGGATCACCGGCTGTTCTTATCTAGCACCAACGTTCGACACAGCTCTCGTCGACGGCTACATGGGGATCCTATTGGACCACCTTCATTAAGTGGGATCACGCACTAGTTCTGTTACGCTCCACTCTTCGACTCATTTGTCATCGGCAGAAATCGCCTCCTCAGTTAACTCATCATCGTCTGCGCGATCCATCTGTCCGTACACGGTATGAGGAGAAACTGGGACAGGAGCTGAGAGACCTGCGACATACTGGAGCAGACCAAAAGTGGAATCAGATTAGATTTGCGATGCACTCAACAACGAACTTTGCTTGTGGGACTGAGACCGAAGTACGCCGAAGGTATTGGATCTCTCAGGAGTCAGCAATCCTGATGGATCAAAAGCGAAAGATCCCCATCTGCCAGCATAGTCAAAAGACTATTTCAACTAATACGCAGCACAGGAGGTCATCGCATAGCAGTCAGTAAGACCATTTGCGATAAAAGCGGACGGAGTATCCACAATAAAGAAGAACGACTTGATCTCTGGGCACAGCATTTAAGTAAACAGTTTAATAAGCTCATTGCTAATGTGATAGTCCCAGCAATTGCGGCCGAAACCCCATGGGTGGTAACCTGCAAGCCCCAATAGAACCGGAAGTATGAAGCTGCATTCAATCACTAAAGAACGAGAAGGCTGCAGGACCTGGTGGGCTTCTCCCTATGCTTTCCAAGTAGGCGGTGATTCTCAGTGCTGGTTCTCAGCGGTGATTGCCAGCTTACTTTACAGCATTTGGTCGGAGGAGCGTACCCCTTTGTCTTGGTGTGAATCGTTGATCGTCCCGATATTCAAGAAGGGATCACGCAACGACTGCACTAATCACCTCGGGATGATCACAAAGTGTTGAATTCTGTGAAACTTCGTCGTCTGACATCCTTGAGGGAGAGGAATATCCGCGAACAGCAAGCCAAATTTCCATCAGGTCGCGGTTGCGTCGACCAACTCTTCACTTTGCGCCAAGTCCTCGAACTGCGTCATACACATCGTCGGCCAACAATCGCATTGTTCCTTGACCTAAAAGGAGCCTTCGATTCACTTGACCATGAAGCTCTTCTTGGGTCGCTGCTTTGCAAAGGAATGCCGCTGAAGTATGTAAACTTATCGCGGTCGTTGTACATGCATACTTCTGGTAGCGTAAGGGTCTACGGAGAGTGAAGTAAATTGTTCGAAACCAGGAGCGGTGTTTGTCGAGGGAGCCCTATTTCATCATTTCCGTTCGATTTCGTCGTAGATGAAAATACTGGAGGACGCACCATGTGGTCTCCAAAACGTAGGTATTGAATGGGTAGCTGGAGAAAAGCTATGAGATTCAGAGTACGCTGATGACATCGTATGTTTGTTCGAATCTATAGAGGATGCTCAAAGCGCTCTTGACAGACTAGCAAGTTCTGTATCTCCTTTCGGCATGCGCTTTGCACCTTCAAAGTGCGAAGTGATGCAACAAGACTAGGTGCCGTCTTCCCCAGCGTTGATACCAGATGGTCAAGAATTAGCTGTTGTTGAGCGTTTCTTTCTTTTCATCTTTTCATTTTACTTCCTTTTATTAAATATACAAAGATAAAATTTCCAGGAAGGGGGAGGCGGCTACTCAAAGAGCTGCCATTCAACACATAACGAGGAAAGTTAGACGGTGGTGGTGGGATTCGAACACACATCCCTGAGGTGATCATTTGGTGACGTTACCACTGGGACACCACCGAATATATTGCATATAATATTTAATAATTCACTGAAATCAAACAGATCCGCATCAGATTGGTTCACGGAATCAAACGGTGAATCCACAATCGATGTCTGGTAAGGCGATCGGAGAGCCTTTGAAGTAACTGTTGTTGATGAATCACCAACGGCAGTGCACAAAAGCCGTCCACGATGCCCACCACGTTGTCCAGTTTTGATCCATGATCCAAAAGCAAATGGGCGCAGTGACGAGTAGTTACGCCACAGGCAACGAGAGAAAACAGTGAATGGCCCCTGTAAGCGTCGTCGAAAAGCCATAACCCAGAGAGCAACCAGCGCCAAAAGTGTAAAACTAACCTTAAAAGGTACTTGGGTAGCTTCATTTAAATGAAGTATTCCATTGCAGATGTTTACGTAGTTTGGCGCGGGCTGAATAGAGCGAGTTTTTAAGCAACTCTGAGGTAAGTCGTCGCGTATTTAGTAATGATTCGATGGAGAATTCGTTGTCCCATCGAATTCGGCTCCGCTGGTTAGGACACGTATTGCGCATGTCCAACCATCGACTGCGGCACCGCACCTTATTCGCAGTTACGGCTCCAGGTTGGAAGAAACCGCGTGGAGATCAACAGATGACGTGGAAGCGAGGCATGAAGAAATGCACAGAGCGATTAGATAGAATAGATATCTCTAGATTGGGGTCCGAAAGACTCTACGACTGGGTGGTTTAGAGACACTGAAGGATATGGCAGCGAACCGACAGAAGTGGCATTCTTTATTTATTAATTATTTTCTTATTTTTTTTTCTTATCAAGTCAGAATGCTTGAAAAGGTACGTATGCGCACTTAGATCATGTACGATGTATGTTGAACATAGAGGTTCTTTTACTTTGTCTCGATCAAATTAGGTCTAATTCCTCTCCATCTTGTGAATTATCACTTGAATTGTATACATTGTGAGCTTCGCAGCGACCGGTGAAGTTCGCTTCATTGTATCTCACTGTAAGACAATAATGATGATGTTCGGTGATTGGCGTATTAGTAATCAGGAGCACGGAGTGAGCAGAAAGAAGGGAAGCGACTTACGTGCGTTGATTGGAAATGATCTCTTTTGTCAAGGCTACTGCTCCTTACTGAATCTCAATCTGATTGGAGGATTGGGAATATGCGAAAACATTCCGAAATACGCGTTGAATGCCGAGTGTAAACAGAGCACACAAGTCGACCTCAATGATAGCAAGGTACTTGGTTGAAAGCGGTCACACAATGAATCCAACCGATGCGTTCACTGCCTTGCTATGCCAACGCGACCCAAATTGTGCACGGATGTTAGGGGCTTTATCAATCTCCGAACTCAAGCCAATCTCGTGCTTTTAATACTGTTTTGCAATATCTTTGTACCCGCCTTAGGTATACACAATCGCCCTCATTTTCCTTTTGCAGTTAGTTTCGGCGTAACATTATCTCCCCTTGTTTACATTTCTAGTGTGTATGTTATGCGGGTGTGAATGGTGAGAGTACACGAACTGGCTTTCCTCTATCAGCAAGGTATCAATCAAACTGTGAACAAGTTTCTCGTGTAGGTTCAACATATCGGGCACCGTTGTCGCTTGTGTAGACCTGAAACTAACAACCGCATCAAAAACAATTCAGCACACGTTCAACATCAGCCTGAGAAAGGAGACGAATGATACTACGGTAGTAGCCCGGTTAAGACTCAGTTGGGAAAGTTTTTCTCGCCGTTTACCATTCCGTTATCAAAACACATGTGACGATATGGAACATGTTCTTTTAGCTATCTTATGCGTTACCAAGTGCAATGGTTCTGCTCCATCCCGTGTCCTGATAAGGTTTTAGGATTTCAGTTGTGTGTATGTGGATTGCTTTTGGCTTACACATGATATACTGTGGTTACGTGCGGTCATATTATTTTCAAGTCCTGCAGTAACGATAACTTTCATGATTGTTGAAAATGGAGCATGTGATGAACCTTCCATAAAACCAGTTTGCGACCACATTCATCCCAGAGCAAACAACCTAGATCTCCTTCAAACAGAGCAGCTTTAAATTGTCTTGTTTTTGGATCACTCACTGGTAATGACATAACGTTCGCGGTATAATAAATTACGTATAAGACCTCAAAATTCGTTTGGGGTAATCAAATTATTTTTTTAAAGAAACCCGAAGCTTTTCTCTTATAATTAGTCACGTTTGTGCTGGAAAAACTTTCTTTCTCATAGAAACCTTGTAACTATGGTAATCTTAGGTAACTGTGGCAACACCAATGTGTGGCCGCTAGTTTTTCAAATGAAAATGTGAACGTTTCGAGGTAATGAAAGGCCTACTAGTCCATCTGAATTTTCAGCAGGAAAGATAACGTCGTCAGAGAAACAACAAAAACAAACGGGTTATGCATTCTATGGAATTTGCTTCAGTTGCTTACCCCAAGTTATATGGGAAAAAATTTAACGCATATTAGGCCGGGAATGTTGACAAGGTAAAACTAATAACTGAACTCTGGCTTGATAAATATACAATCCCGTGAAATGAGAACCACAAATTTCAAAATGAATTAAATTTTGAATTTGAATTTGAATCGGTTTTTAGTAGACACTATACAAGTGTATTGAAAGATCACTTATGCTTATCTGAGATTGAAGGCTACGAAACACTGGGTAGCTGTTTGGACACAGTCGGGCCTCAGTAACATTGCAAATCCATCTACTTATTTGGGGTTTGAGCCCGAGACCTAACAAACATTGTAGCCTATATTGGCTTGGAGTACAGCGGTTTTTCTAATTCTTTTTCCCCACAAACGTTTCATAGATTTCTGAGATTGTTGTTCGCGAATAGATGTACATTCAAACCTCGTGTGTCGCAATGGTTATGCTGATATAACAGGCGCTAATCACATTTGTGGTGAAAGCCCTAGTCGACTGTAAAAGGCAGCGTTCAGAGGCAGGGGCTTTTGTAGACCTGCTTGATAAAATCTGGTGCGATTCAGTTATCCTCCAGTTTCCCGGACTGTGTTATTGTTGTTGTTTCGAACTCAGGTTAAATCTCTGATTGAACTGGGTCAAACGGAATATTCACCAATCATAAAGGCGGTGTCTCACTCACTTAGCATGCTCTCTCAGAGTTTCGTCTTCCAAGTGGTTTTTGATGCTTGCAGATAGCCATTATTTTGATTCTCTGATTGTGATTGTAAGGTATATAAATGACATTATTTCACAAATTAGTTTCACGAAATATCCAGATATATCAGACCGTTATCATTTATTCTTCGGGTTTGTTACATTGTAAGCACAAGTGTGCCTAATTGCAGAGGCTGGTGTGGGATTGAAGATACGTGTAGGTCTCTCACTCCGAGGTGATCCAGGACTATTTTTTACAACACAAAACTTTATTTTGTAAAAGTAAAAAAACTAATATTTTTATGGTCCGAAGTGCTTGTTTGATTAGCATGTCTAGAAATGTTGAGAAAAAGAGGAACCGATGAAACTTCGCACAAGAATTGGGAGCAAATCGTTGATAGTTCAAATACTCCTTTCTCTATTACTGAGCACACCGAGGCTGTTGTTCAAAAACGGAAAAAATACCAGTGCTAAATCAGTCGCATTCCTGGAGTACATACGTCAAAGAAAAAGGTTGGGGAGCATTGATGGGAAGAGATAAACACACCCATTGGAACAATTCTCCTTGCTGATTTGAAAACAATGTCAATAGTGTAAAATTTGGAAAAGTATAGATCTTAATAATGAGCATGGTAGTCTGGAAAGTTCTAGCTCAAAATCACAATCTTTAGGTGTCCCTTTTGAGAGCAAATAACTAATCGACAACGTTTAATCGCCGGGTTATTCCTATAAAAGGCAATTAATCAGGCATCATGGGGTAAATAATGTCAATCAGGATGTCACAATTGTGTCAATGAGACTAAAAACTTTCCGTCTGTCGTAAACGTAAAAATGAAACTGAAAGATGGAATATCGTCCACAGGTTGTGTTCGGGCTCATTTAGCAACTAGCCCAAATGAAACAACTTTACCTAGGCACCGCGTATAAAATTTCTTCGTTTATCAGCCTAACGTGATATGTGTTGAGAGAGCACCTCGGAACCAACTGTTCGGTCTCCTAGCCCGTAAATCGGTGTTAGAAGTCTCCGTCAGGACACAGAAAAGAAGCACTGCAAATGAATCATGCGAGAAAGATATTTCTCATGTACAGGTACTTACAGTATTGACCAAATGTGTATTACCTGACGTGTTCCATTCCAACAGTATCAAGTCTTCATGTCCAATCACAGTTGTCCGCCTTATGGTATGCAAAGGTCTTCGAGAGCTCTTGAGCTACGTCTGCTCATAAAAATAACTTCTTCATGCATTTCTTCTTTAAAATGTCGATGAAAATATGACTGCATCATGCAGAGAAATGAATGACTTTTTGATTGACACTAAATCACCATTTTGTTTGCATCAATTTCCAATGATGAATGAAATCAAAGGACCGTAGGAATGATAGAAAGGCCAGGAGAATTTATGAAATCCGAACCAATAAATGCTCAATGCACACATTCATCATCTTGATCGCAGTGATTTCGAACTCACCTTATATTTGGCTCGCTCCGATCGATACTCAGTGGACTTTGGTTCTATTCGTGCGCCGTATCGATTTATTTTCAAGTGGTGGTTTTATGATTCACGCATTCTCGTTATTATCTAAAAGACGACATCTTACTGGTGTGCTTTCATGTGTGATCTGATTCACTGTGCCAGGTGATCAAATATTACATTTCAGCATTGTTGTCAGGAATAGAGTCTATCATTAGTAAGAAACCTGGTTAGTTGTAAGACTTTGCTATCTACCGGCTGATCTAGAAGATCACTCGATTATCTGCCAAAACTGCACAATTAGAACAATCAATTCAACCCTGAATTTCACTTTTGTTGATTTCTGTTGTTTCTGCAAAACATCTGTCAGAGCGGACAGCTCACCTGCTGATGTGTGGATTCTATTAACCACCAGAAGTTCGGTTGGTGGTCACATGTAAAAAACGATCTTATTTGGCAATGGGGGCTCATAACCTAACCCGGAGAACGTAAATCATACCGCGACATGGGCGGCCTCCTGCGGTTGCTCAGAATCCAATCGAGGCAACTTACCTTGCCACAATTCAAACACCAGTGCTACTCATTCGATGATTTGCCAAAATAAAAGAATTTGGAAATCCAGGGTCAGTGTGAAATTACTATTTTTTAAAATTTAATTTCCATGTACAATACGTCTTTAGACCTGCAAACAGTATGTTTTTCGGATAGTATTAAGAGGGCCGAAAAATGCTCTCTGAGACAGAGCTATACAGGTAACAATCTATTAGCAGGGGGAGCGGGCAAGTTTGGAGAAACAATATAGATCATGAATGCGGATTTCAACCGGTTCACCCATAGTCAAGATGTTGCGTTTTTCGGCACAGCTCAGTGATCTTGAATACAAAATAAAGTCAGCGTTTCCTTATAGAAAATGCTTACAAGTTGTTGTTTTCATCATCTTTAATGGCTTCTCATAGTGATTACACGAAATGTGAAATGCCGTGCACAGTTCTGTTTATGATAAGTAACACATATCACACTTCAATTATTTAGTAATTGTGTTGCGATTACAGTGCCACTATGAACCTCAGGCTTAAATGACGGTCTCAATCGGTGATCGCGCATAAACACGGGGACGCCGATTTTGACTCACATCGCTGAAAAGCAAAAAATATTCTCATATTGGCATTGACGAGTGAATAGTGTGAAGCGCGATTCTCCTACCAGTTGCCTGGTAAGCCTCTTTTCAATATCATTATTTAATAATCAACAAAATGCACCGCAGTTCCAACGCAAATTAATTGTAAAAGAAACCCTTAGCAAATGAATTTGGTGATACCGCAGTTGTTGGAGAAGCGGAAATTCATTACATACCTTATGTTATATGAAGCCGACTACTTTATACGCGAGTTTGTGAACCTTTAGGCAAAAGGTATTTTGGGTCGGGTCCATTGGTTGCAGGAGGGATTACGAAGGATGGAGTGATCCCGGTAACGATATTTTCCGTTAAAGAACAGTTTTGGGGTCCGGAAGTCTACATTTGATGGTTTGTTTTTCCTGTTTTAAGGGCCTTAGCTGTTAGTTTGCATTGGTTATTCCGGGTCTGTTCTAGGTTATTTTTATCTTTCTTGGAACATCCCCGGTCAAACTTGAACTATACATGAAATCGATAATGCCTGTGACAACGATTTGTATGAATGAATAACTAGTCTTCCCAATCACTACGTTAACACGTCGAAGTGTTTAGAAGGTCAGCCTTGAATACTTCGTGAATAAACGCTATTCGTTTATTTTATTTACTTCATGAACTACCACGAATACGGTTACTTCACGGCCTGATTTAAAAACCGAATAAAAGAACACTTTGGAATTGTTGTGTAACTGCACCCGGAGTAACCCTAGTTCTCCAGTTTGAGGTGAAATTGTTTGATCTCAACAATTTGGGATTCCCATTGAGACCCAGCTCATTTCAGCAGTTCAGCTATTGTTCTTCGATTTTGAAGCCCCTTTGTTTGTCGTGGTTTTAGTTTCATCGGTGTTCAGGTACACAGGAAGGTCTTCTTGAACTCTTTTAATCGAACGTATGGTTATCGGGCCGGGTTTTTATTAGAAATCATTTTGTGGTCAAAGCTAAATACGTGAGAATGCAGACATGTACGTATTTCATCCCCCCTTCGTTGCAGGGTTAACAGTTGTTGTTTTTCTCAGACCTAGATATTTGGGGAACTACTAAAAGTGACTCTCTCGTACACTGTTTTTATTTGTTATTTGTGCATTCACAGGAATAAAACTAACAGTACTAGTAATTTGATGATCTTCGCAAGCGCAATATTCATCATTTCTCTAACTGGTATGCAAACTCCATGTGGATTCATACACTGTCTTCTAAGCATCGATGTGTACTTTTGTGAAGTCGAAAATGGTTTATTGCACGTTTTCCATCACTGCATCAAATGTTCCACTCGGTCCACCGCTCCCATCATTCTTTCTAAATGTGATTAGCTGAGGTAGGTGGCGAAAACTAATCGAATGACAAATCGATTGGCTGCTTTTTGTTTCTGCTGAAAGTAACCGTCCTATCTTGGTCGTGGGTTGTTATTGACACTCTCCATGAAACACAACAGATACCTCATACAATACAGCTTTAGAAAGGAATAATTTCGCCCTTTTTATCTATCTATGTATCTGTCTATCTATCTGATTGTTCTTCCGTAGCACTGCAAAATTCTTCGATGACCTGTATGATCTGTCACGGTGTAATATAGTGAAATGACTCAGCTTTTTCCACAATCCATTAGTATGAAGTGTTTTCGTCTTGCAGCGCAATGTTTATCCTGCTAGGTGCACAGAACAGAAAGTGAATAAGTACATAATTCCAAAAAGGTTAGTGTGTAGCATTTGCTAGAAAAAGAATTAGAAAAAGCAGTTAAACAAGCCAAAACAGCTAAAACAACAATACAAAATAGACCGGTGCTATTCATATGAAAAGTTTTATCACAAATAAACTGCATTCAACTAACCTTACAATATCTTCGGGCATTCCTACCTTGGGATCCAAACGTAAAACACATAAATGTGTAAATTGTTAGTGAAACAAATTAGTTTCAATACAAATTTCTTCATTTCGTAGAGATGAAAAAAATATGAGCTGGAAAAACACCGAGAGCCCTAGTAACTTTGACAATATTTGAGGTTACACGCGTAAACAAAGACGCGTGATCAGATGATACCCAACGATTCACAAGAAGCTTCAATTCCAATTCCAACTAGGTTACTGATCTGATAAAAACATGATTGGGATTCACCTGACATGCGTCCCCCAAGTGACCACATGTATGCCAGCTGATTTTTCTCATGAATATCTTCGTGCGATAAATTAAGGGCGGTTTGTTTTAACTTCTTTCTAGTTAACAGATCCGAAGTGCTCAAATTGAACCAATTGTTGGAGGGGACACAGAAGCTCATTTGCAACAAATGCTTTCGGAGTTATACCGAAAATAATCTGAAGTGTTTTAACACACTGGGTGCATTTTGACCATGTTTGAACGAAATTTTCATCTGACACAGATAAACCTATTTCCGTTTGAAATTTGAAGTCGACCACATTTATTCCTCAAAACAACTACTGTCGCTATAAGTTCAGTGTGGTTTATGCACAAAATTGTAATAAATACATGTGTTCTGGGTTGTCATTAGTGTGATTATTGTAACAAAATTCTAAACACTGTCGAAACCATTGCACTGGAATAAAACTTCTGTTCCAATTATTTAACCGCGGTGGGCTGTTTTATGTGGATGATAACTGAGGGCTTATCTTCTCAATGACATGTCTAATTCACAAAGACAATGGATCGTCTGGTTAGAGAACAAATCATTAGAAGCTTTGACTAACCAGTGTATCAATATATTAGTAGAAAGTTGTTACTTTAGCCTCCTAAATATCTAGATTAGTTTGTAACAATTTGGTTGATACAGAAATCCGTATATGAGAACAATTTCCGTCCCAAAGATCAACCGCGGTTATACGAACAGCTTTAACACAAACAAAAAACCGCCGGCCTATGTAAATATTTCTTGAAGGTATATTGTCAGAATACATCGTTTGATTCCGAATGTTCTCATTCAATTTGAATCACTTTAGCAATTCGAAAAATTCCGTATTTTGATTGGTGGAATAACAGAAACCACCCTCAACCCATTCATCTATCTGTTGATGCTTCTTCGTTAAATTAAGTTTCTCTGTGATCTAAGTGGATTGAAATATGATTCACATCGGACGATCGTTCCCAAGCAATCGGTAATCGACAACTGCGTTAAATAATGGTACTTTTAAACCGTGCAGCTTGTTTTGGCACATAGCAATGATTTATTTGAGGGTTTTTGTCTAGTGAAGTGAACGGATAACTTGCGGTCAGGAAAGGAATCTTGTTTGGAGTGCTACTGTTGTGGCGCTTCAGTGGTCTTGGCTTCAATCGTGCAATTAATTCATTGGAATTCAGTCAATCAATTGACTTTATCCATTAACCACAAATTAACCTTGAAAGCTAATATCGTTTCCCATTTCCATTTTGAAGAATTTATACGTTTGATGATGAATGGGCCGTTGTTTATACTTACTCTAGATACGCCCAACTGGAAAGAAATACGTACGTGGCTATTCAAACTGAGGGCAAACTTACAAAACTACTAATCATTACAATGAAAGAGTTTAGTAACAATCTATTCATGCATTTATTCATCGACGAAAAACTTCTTTTCCTAGTATACCGAGATGCGCTATGCGCGATGTCTCCAAACAAGCTTTCAAAGGTGAGCTGTGCTTTATCGTGAATAAGGGAAATATGATACGATCTTAGCAGCTGCCCTGCGATTGATTTGGTAGTATGCTGTCGTTCTACCTATAAGTTCCTTAGATTGATACAAAGTTGCGTGGGTTGAAACAGCTGTCCATTGCTTCCTACCTTTTCAGTTTACGCTTCATTTACACTATACAGGGCAAATCAAGTGACAATTATCGACCAAAAGGAGCAACAGTTGTAAACGTGGTGCTGTACAATAGGTTGTGGCGTTCTGCGTGTGTTGGATAATGAACCCCACGCAGAAGTATTCAGTCTGACAGCCAATATTTCATCGAGAGATAAAACTTCTGCAGTTGGGCTGATCAGTGATCGAAATGCATGTTTCGTTTGGTACGGCACTTGTTTAACCGCAACTTCAAGTATTCTCTATTACCAATCAAAATATAACAAAATAGATGTATGCAAACCAGCTTTCAGCAATTTCCTTCAATCGGATGCGACATTCAATGTTCCGAGTATTACATGGGAGAACTATGTTCGGTAAGTTTGAACCAATCAATTGAAACCGACAAGGTCATTCATATACTTAAAAATTCAAGCAACTAACTGAAATTTATAGGTAGAGTTGAAGTCGTGCAACTTGCCATTACCAGTAATAATGGACTATCTCACACAACTATTCATCGGTACCACGGATTAAAGATGCGGATACGTAGTTTTTTAGTATTGAGATTATCAACCGCATTGTCTAAATTTGTTGTCTAATTTTTTTGTTCTCCTCGGAAAAGTCAAGTATTTCTTAATCATTTTACCGAAACTGAAAGCTCATATGTTAACGACGTAATAAATAGGTCAAGCTGAAAACAAATGAATTTTTCAGAGTCACCACAATAGCCTAATACAAACGGTTCCTACTGAAAGTACTGGTTCCCACTGAGGTTTGTTTTTCACACACACAATAAAATTACCGGTTCAAAAAAATATTCGAACTTAGCCTGTGATTCAATGCTGTTGATTTTCTTAGGCTCAACACAAAAGCGAAGGTCCCACAAAAATGCCTGCAGTTGGGGCTCATTCAGTTCGACCGATGACAGATTCTTAACTAATTTCTCCGGTTGCTTCGGGAATACATTTTCCGCTAGTCTATGCAGGAGAGATTTTGTTATCGTACACAATCTTATTTTCCGGACAGCATCAGCACAGAGGTTGCCATATTTGATTCGGCAAAAAAAGGTTCATGTCGTCCAAAATGGCCACTTGATCAGTAAAAGTGATTTTAACGCTAAAAGTTTTTCTTTGGCACGATGAATCTGACACAGCGTCATTCCGCGTAAATTTCCACTGAAGGAACACAGTATTGGATCGCAAACGTTCGCAAAATGAAACGGGATAACCGTTGCATGCCACACATTGCTCGAGGAAACCGATAAGGACTGGAATCACTACAATCTTGCACTTCAACTTGACTAGGTTGTCATGAAACCGGATAGCTGTTTTCGGGAGACGTGTTTTGAGAAAACTGAAGCGAGCATTTTCCGAGATCAATTTCAAAAGAAAAGACCATATTGCAATTGTGCTTGATTTATGTCCAGGACGATCTCATTGCATCTCTACATGGTGCGTTTTGTTTTACTCTTTTTTATTGCCATGCTAAATCCGTGTATAAATAATGTGTTTTTCGTAGTATGTTGAGATGCAGTGAAATCGTCCTGGACATAAATCGTGCAGTATTGCAATATGTTTTTCTTTTGAAAAGTGATAATCACATTCAAACCAACTACGCCTTTTTGAAATGCACAGCCCAGGTCTGCAGCCTCTTGCTGTGTGCATTCATTCATCGGCCCTTGTGAGACCTAATGCATTGTCCGCTCAATCTTAGGCTTATCCAAGCGAGTTCTAGAAAACCACCATACGTGGTTGAGCACTAGACTAAATAGAATAATCAAGTGGGCAGTCTGTTGATACCTCGTAGAATAAAATCAGTCAGTGGCGATCGGCAAAACATTTCAACCCATTTTGAAAGCTCCAAGGAGGCAATCAACATCAATTTGGAGTAGACTGCCAGCAACCAACAAAGTCTTGCGCAATGGAATTCACGATCTCCCTCTAACATGTGCACCCAGGAGGGATTTGTGGAAGAATTTCCCTTTATGTTCGCAGCAAGGGATGAACCACTAGGACTGTTAATTATCCTTTTGGTGTTGATGGGCATTGAATTGCGATATATACATTTATATATAATAATATAGAAATGAGCACGAGATTGTTGCTACGTTGGGTTGTTTTAAACTTCTTCCTGGGTATTACTCAAACAGTTCATGTTTAATCTTTTGCCCATTTCTGTAATCAGATGTTTACAATTAACGTTAAAGTTCATTTACGCTTGTTTTGTGAACAAATTATGTAAAACTAATACAAAAAAATAGGGCGATCGTAATAATAGAACTGTGAAGAAATAAATCCCGGATAAATGCAAAACATTTTCACTTGAATTTACCGTTTCGGGGTTTTACAAACCGGTATTCATTGGAAACCTTTAATTCTTGAAACCTTATTCCGCTCGATTGAGCCATCATAAATTAAGTTGATCCTGGAATCAGTAAACCGAGGTATCCATAAGTAGATCGTCCTCCAACGCGTAGTTGTGAAGATCTGTCATGTAAATTGTCATGTGAATACGTTGTCCCCCTTTTTAAACTGATTTTTCCACCACTCCGCACACGTCCAAAGAGCAAGTTCTTTGTAGAATCAAAATATTAAGCGAATGGCCCAACCCATCTACACATCAGCGGAAAACACAACTGGTTCTGTGCCAAAGGTAGTTCATCAACCAGCAGAGTTCCACTGTTCCACTTGAGTTCTTGTTTGTGTGGTTTATCGGGCTGTTTCCTAGAATTACTTACCGGACGCTACTTAATAAAAACTTCGGCAGATTCGTGTGTTACTCTGTTCACTAGGTTGCTTGTGGTAGACATTGAGACCGACTCTATGGAACTTAGTAAGTGCTCCTTTAGATTTCAACTTCTTGAATAACAAGGCTGCTTGGCCCATGAAACACAACCACCTTATCTTTCATGCACAGGTCGCTGAAGTTGCTAACGTCCAGAAATATTCATAAAGCGATTGTGAAAGGTAATCACTACAAGATGTCGTTATTGCCCCTCCCATTACATAATTAAAAGTCATCAAATCCGATAGGCCTAGGTTATAGGGAGCAGGAAAAGTGATACCGCTGGTTTCAAGCAGACACTGCGCAATCGATGTTCTGTTTTCCTACTGTGTGAATTCTATGTTTTATGAAAACACTACGCGTAGAAAAAATTTTCTACTCTACGTCTCACGATTTCCTCAAGAATGTGAGTTGGGTGGGTGAAAAAGGCTTGAGTGGTGAGAAAATTTCGTACCGATTAAATGCGGAAATTATTGGCAGTTACGAGCATGGGCCTCTTGCAATAAAGACCTACTGTTTACTGGTGAAAACAAAGCGAGACACAAATCACATTGAATCCTTTTCAGATACAAAAATGACCATTGAAAGATTTTGATGCATTATATCCTCATCGTGCCAAAACGAACTAATTAGGAAGTTAATGAATGCTGTCAATTGGTTTTCGTGTTTTTAATCGGCAAACGACGTTAGTTTCGGTGGAATTGGCTCAAAATTGGAAACCAGTACAAAGACAGAATATCGATTGCAAGACGGCCGCGCAAAAACAGACATTTGCATTCCGGCTGCCTACGTGAAAAATAGCACACAACGATCAGAAAAAGGGGAACGTTTCTATTATTCTGTTTGTCAAACCACATTCAACCCGAGATCTTCTCTCGTTTGCTTTGTTGTGAGCATAATTCGATTGGCACTGAAATTTGTTTTGTGATAAGTGCGCAGTTTTCTGATGGATTATCCGTTTACAACGGTTCAGTCAGCCATAAAGGACGCCTTATCCACCTGTCTCAAATGAAAGAAAACGCAATTTTTGAATTGCAATTTCTGATTGCGATTTCCAGCAGCAGATAATAATTGCGTTTTTAATTATTTTACTGCTCGAAGCGGGGTTGTCAATCAAATTTGTGAGGAGAAAATAGAGTAATTGAAATGACTCCAATTTGTGGGGTCTTGTGTTCGCTGAGCTTGGCGTTTAGATCGCAAACATCTCATAACCAGCCGAGGTGACATCGTCAGTGTGTTGGTCCAACGCACAAACCAGCAACCTAAGCTACAAACCACACCCATATTCAAATCTGGTGACTCAGAGTTGATTTTGAGTTCTGTTTCCCAAGCAAAACCGTATTCGTTAGTCAAATAATTTGGAATATTTGCTTTGAATAGAACCAATGTACAGAATGCATACCGATTCCAGCAGTGAAGTTGTATTAGGATAAAGAAAGTTCTCAGAAACGCAAAACTTGGCTGTGGTCTTTGGAAGCAATCAGGATCTCACACGAGTCATTCACTGAGATTCAACATTGCAGTGATATATTTTGTCCATCTTGAACAAAATCTACCAGACTAAATTTTAAATGTGGGCCCATATTGTCATTGTGTCGACTGCACTTTTGTTACTTTTTATATAAAAACTGATTGAGGTTCCATGGATACCAGAGTATTCATTATATAAAATGCACAACCGGAATGAAAGACTGTATGGTCCGAATGATACTACCAGCTAAATAAATTGTAGGTTTAAACGTCGTTTGGTCTAAGGGGTGCAACGTTTCATGAATAACAAAAACAGTTAAAGAAAAAAGAGACTATGGGCAGATAGAAAGAGCGTGATCGTATTAAGTCCCTCAGGTTTAATGATATCAACTGTTTGATTACTGAGTGTTCAGAAGAGATCAGCATACGCACTACTAGGCAACGGAACCCCGCGAGAATTTCATTGAAGCTTCGGTTACTAGGTTCTCTTACAGTCAAAATTACCTACAGTTATCACTACAATCACCGAAACTTAGCTACCTAAACTGATAAAACGGAGAGATAACTGTTTTGCAAGGTTATCAAATGCTCATCGTTAGAACTTAAGATAGAAATAAGTGAAAACATCTGATCACAATAAACCACTTCGTCATGCTGTGTGCCAAAATCACTATTGTTTACAACATCACTAATACCGGGACTACTAACAGCACTGAAACAGTAACGCTTCAAAGTTTATATACCTCAATTGAGTGGCCATAGTTGACGCCATTCATGCCAGTCGTTGCTTCCAATCTATGTTGGTATAACATCTTCCAATTTCTGGCCATTCGCTAATTGCTACTCAACTCGTAGCCTGCT
>UZAN01042630.1:2254-15438 GCA_900618425.1 Echinostoma caproni | reverse complement strand
CCTTGCGATGCATTCTTCCTCAGGGCCAGTAGCTTTGCTTTAACCTTTTCGGCAGTGAATGATACGGTGGTTACTGAAGGATGTCGAATTTGTTGCATGTAACGAGGGACGGACATTCGTTCATTAATTGACGCAGCAAAAACGTGGGAATACTGGTTCTTCAGCATTTCAGCAGCTTCGATCCTATTGGCTGTGACTCTCCCAGAAGAACTGAGCACCGGTATTCCATGTTTAACTTTTCGGGCTGATTTAACATGTTTGTACAAAAGCTTGGGATTTGAAATAAATCTTTGTGCTAGAGATTCTTGATGGTTTAGTTTATCTTCGCTCACCAACTTGATGCAGTGGTTTCGCAGCAGTCGGTAATTGTTCCAGGTGCATGCATTCGGAAGTGGTTTGTAATTTATCCAAGCGAGATCCCTCAGAAATATCCATTTCTTTGTACGGCTTCGAATAGGAAATTTCCCGCTGCTGGGTTTGGTAACAACTATTACCTGCGTTACTGACGCCAGTAGTTGTTGCAGACTGTCAGTAAATTCCTGCCACACGGATAAAGGGTTGTGCTCTTCCATATGAGATATCCATTGAATGGAAGGAGGCAAGCTCTCCAACTTTGGATAGTCTATGAATGTGTGAACGTTTTTTGGGTTGAATCCTTTGACAGAAGCGTAACAAATATATTTGAACAACAGTACAGCATGGTCACTGCGTCCCAAAGGGGTCGTAACGGCAACAGATTCTATCATTAACTCTTCGTTTGTCAACACTAAATTCAGGATGGATGGTGATTGCAAGTTTCCAAATCTGGTAGGCTCTTTCACGTGGTTGTACAGTGGTTGTGAGGCAATCAGCTTTATGAATTGCTGTTCGAATAAGGGATGGGAAGTCATTGGTTTGCGGAGGTTTTAACAGTTGAAATCATACATTAGCAAAACATGTGTAAATCTTTTTGCAAGAATGTGTAACATAGTGTTCAAAAGAGTCATAATCAAATTGGAGGAAAAACTTATCAACCATGTGTAAACAGTATGGGCTGAGTTTCATTGAATTCATAATTTGTTCGCCGATAAATTGATCACGTACACTTAAAATGAGTGATTTTAGTTCAAATTTGTTGTGAACCTTGAAAATTATGCCAATAACTCTCAATATAGATCAGCATTTGAGATAACATTGCCTTGAGAATAAAGTACACATTGTAGATTACTCAGATTGATTTAATCATGAGATCGCGTGTCACACTGTGATTTCTTACAACTCGGTGTGATTATTTCGCTGTTCCTCGATGCAGGGTGGATTTCGCCAATTTGTTCAGACAGTCACCTTACCTTGCGGCCTGTGTAGGTGGTTCCGCAGGAGTTGGTAAATGGGTATACACACAATGACACCTCGGAAGGAGAAATGTGTCCTTCAATCGCAAACACACAATTGGATTGGATGTGAACAACGCGAGAAGCTTCAATGCATAGAATGTTTTATCATTTGTATGATCGTACCTGTGTCCCCGTGTTCGGAAAATAAATGTGCATTGACTTTTGCGTAATCTCGGTATTTTGTAGCGTTTTATCCGTGCACTGAAGTCCTATGTTAATTACACGTGAAAATCACGATCTTTTATCAGGAAATTGTCCCTACTGCAAATGTTCCTTGCCCCATCCCTTGGCACCAAACCAGGTTCCGTCGGTAAAGAGCTTCGAAGCGGGATATTTTGGTCTTTTCAAGTTGCCAAACGATCCTCAGAACCCTGAAATCAACGAGTAATGCAGAACGCCAGAAAATAATATTTCTTTTTATGTTCAATTTTTGAAGTAAACCTTAGGTGTCGGTGATCAGTGGTGTACCATCTGATTAGTAACGTCGAGTTTGATGTTACGTTGAACACAAAATATTGTCCATGCACCTTGTGCATAGCCCAAATCATCAAAGTTTGATTTTAGTTGAATGTTTTTCTTTTTGTTTTTTCGTTGAATAATCCGTGAAAAGTGAAAAGATCACATAGCTACGCTATCATTGTGTCGTTAGAATTCATGATTAACTTCGAGCTGAACATGTTACATGACTAATTAAGTGGTTTTTCTAGATTAATTAAATGAACGCCTGGCTCTACGTTTTCATTTCGCACATACCTGTACAAGTACTTAATCGTTTCGCTGACGGGAATATTGGTGAATAACGTTCTAACGTCAAGCAACAGGATTGTTTGGTCGACTACGCTTCTAAACGAATTTTACAAAACAGTAGGCTTTTATTTTACACTGTTTTAACATTCCAGTTCGAACGGGTTCCAGTAATTTAGTCAACCGTTTTGTCAAAGCACATTTCAAAAAGTGGTCATAATGGTATTCCGTCTTTATATGCTTCTAGTTATCCGTGCATACATGCATACATCCAAGGAATGACAGCACTGCTGACCAAATACGTTCAAAAGTGGGGACAGCTCCATGGAAGCTTTCTGTTTCAGACATCGCAAACTCTTACATAGTACACGCTCTATTTCACCTCACTCATAGTTTTCCACCGATCTGATGATAATCGATAGTTCTAATGTAGCCGGTTAGTTTCAGTGGTACTTTTTTCTTTATCTGATTTTGATAGTATAAGGTCCTTATTTTCTGAAGGTCTCTCTTCCTCATAGATACCGTAACCTTCTCCTCAAACATCACATCCCCCGTAATTCCTATAACCGGGACGATTGAACAAACAACGAGATGGTCTTCGAGATTCTAATTTCATGATTAATCCCAATAACTCGTGTTCTGAATATTTTTCCAAGACAGGTTTAGCTTTGATTACCAATAGACTGTGGGATATGATCGCACTATTGCGAGTCGCTGAAAGGGAAATTCTATGACACTTCGTTTTTGAAATTTACTCTATACGCCTATCCAAACAAGCTTCAATTAATGTTCTAGAGAAAGAGGTATTAAAATACTTATTTGTTTTATATACAGGCACAGTCAATTCACAAGGGATACTGTTCGCGCGCGTGGTATCATAAAACCCGCACAATAAACTATATACTCCCCAGACGAAGAACCGCACGTTTTAAAGTTGAAAATTAATGCGTGATACTGTCTGACAGATTCGCATTTTCCAAATGTCCGCCAACAGTTTATAATAAACAACAGAACACTGAGGACGCGCAACTAACCGTTAGTGGGATACGTCACATCGAAGAGAGATCAGGGCCTCACACGTGTGCACACGTTCAACGCTGTAATGGATCTGGGTCAACGGGGACAAACTGGGGAGCTCACCAACTAGTTAAGTTATAAATGGACTATACAATGCTGGACTTCCTCATTAGATGCTTATCTCAGTGAGACGATCGATAATAAGTCATCCATGCAGTCTGCACCGTTAGCAATAATGTTTTAGCATGAAATTACGAATAGGGCGCCGATGGGTGCTTTTTGGTTGGCTGTCGGGGTTAGATCTTAATTCTACTCTGACACCTCCATCACATGATGAATATTCACATGCGATTAATTGTGTTGGGTGCAATCATTTTTTTAAGTTTATTTATTGGTATGCGGGTAAACCGATTGTTCTTTTTCTCTCTACATCTAATGGTCCATTTCATCGTTCATTCTGTGTGCTTTCCATAAAAGACTAAAGGCAAATCATAAAGTTGTCCTCCATCACTAATGTATACACTTAGGTTGTCAGGCAATAGCCATGAGTTAATTTATTAGACAATCAGAGTTGTACAACAACTGCTCAGATTTGGGTGCATTATACTGTGTGACTGGCCATATGTAGAATTATTCATCCAGATAATTATCTCATTGGTGAATCCAAAGCCTACAGATCCTTGTACCGTGCCCCGTGCCAGAATCCTCATTCGCTGCTTTGTTAAATTCTGTGTCATTCTAACCAAGACCAGAAACAAATCTTGAACGACATGGATGCCCATTGAACCGACTCATACGCAAATGATATACACTATTTCAGAAGCCCCAAAAGGAACAAATCAGTTGATTATTGCCGTTTTATCAAAACTGAAAAACCTATCGAGACGTGTGGAGTTAAAAGCCAATCAGACAATAGAAATCAGAAGCATCTACAGAGCAATAAATGACAGCTGAATGTTTGCGCGGCTTGAACCAAAGTGCGATGAGGTCATCATTCAAAAGATTTGTGCAGTGGTTTTTTACATTTATTCATTCAAATAAGCGAGAGTCAAGGGGCACATCCAGTAAAACACTATTACTGCTATGACTAAGAACAACAAGTATAACAGCCGTTGGTGCTAGTGATAATTAATAATCTTTATTTATTGAATTTCAAGTGTTTCTCAGTCGACAACAATCGCGACGTCCTCTGGTGATCCTAGCCTACGAGATGAAACAAACCGCAGAGCGAAAAGTTACTGCTTTTGGACAAATATGATGCATCAGGTTTACCGGGTGATATCTGCAAAGCAGGTACATGTCACAGCTTCTGGATCACAAACCATAGATAGATGGTAGCAGCCAATCAGAAGCCGTGCGGTCCGGAAAGAAGCTGCATGATGCTAGAAATAGTAGCATGTGATTGGCAGAGGCTGGGAGTACCAATGAACTTGTTTTGTGCATATAATTTAAACCCCATGATTTCCTTCAATAAAGGAATAGCTGCGGCCTTACCCTTGCCTCTCGGTTGCTTGAGATACCATGGTGCAAGTACCAGTGTAATTCAATGCTTAGGTGACATCCGTGGTTTCTGATAC
Organism: Echinostoma caproni; assembly: GCA_900618425.1. Classification (NCBI taxonomy): domain Eukaryota; kingdom Metazoa; phylum Platyhelminthes; class Trematoda; order Plagiorchiida; family Echinostomatidae; genus Echinostoma; species Echinostoma caproni. The sequence goes on along the minus strand of UZAN01042630.1, from coordinate 10,727 downwards.
GTGATTTGCGCTCAGTTTTGTACTACAAATACTACACGTTCATATTCCGAACAAGATTTTTGCGGACTGGTGAGTACTATTGTATAGCAGATTCGCCCGACGATACAGGGGTTCAACCCCTCAAGACAATACAGTAATCAAATTAATCAACATGGACCACAAATTACTTTTGTAACAATGAAGACCAAACTAGAATCCACCCTTAGAGCACTGAACACTTTATTTTTGTTCTTCGACCAATTAGAATGTTAATCGATATGAAAAGTAGGACATTTTTCACTAATTAATGCCTCCAAACGTTTCAGTATGGCCCAGACGGCAGATCAGTTTCACAGGGCAATAAGTGGTCTAAAAAAATCAGTTCAGTAACAGTGCCTTTTCACCTTGAGCATTCGTGGTTTTCCATATCTGACTCATTTTGCATCAACTACCTAATTTGTGCGCGTTTTCTAATTTTCCAAATGAAGATGTTCGGTTAAAATTGGCATATTGTTATCAATCAAATCCATCACACCCAACACAAATATGTCCCTATTTTTCAATACGAACTAAGATGTGTCTGTTTGACTCAGATCTGCCAAGGGAATCTATATGGAATCAATCTTATTCAAAACGGACGAAATTATTATGTTCTTTGTTAGTGATCAAATACGTTTTCCTCATTGACAGGTTTCCAAAATGAGTTAAGTAAGAGGAAGCCAGTTATTTTTATTTAACACTATCAGCCAAAATCAGTCATTTTAAGTTGTTTCATAGTCGGCTTTTGCGTCCTGTGATCTAGGATTTGCTAGTGTCAAGCGAAGATGAACCCACATTTTCGAATTGCTCACCATAGGAAGTGAATTGGAAAATGACAGTACTTTCAATCTATGTTCTTAATCGATCATTGAGTTTTTGATTGACGTTACTTTCACTGTGAGCAATGCAGTCTGTTCTATCGATTCATGATTCATGTCAGTCATTTGCCTGAACTGCGAATACCATTCAGAAAGACTTAACCAAACTCGGAATAGACTTATGGAACGTTCCATTTTTCATCGTCCTCAAGTTGAACTTCCCGCGTCGGAAGGCGCACACATCACGGGGTGATAACGGGGTACACTCTCGCCTGAGCTGTCCAGGCTCCAAAGATTGAACCGAATCAGGACGAGTGAGGACCGTTTCCGTCACCACTCGTTTGACTGAATTAATTGATTGTGCATATCAAATGTGACATCTCAGCTAATCAGGTCGCGGCGGATAGTCGGCCGAGGTGACTTACGCAGTGGAAACAGTGCACAATGAATTTTACACCTTGGCCCAACTCCAACCGCATGTCAATCCATTTTCAAAAAGAAAAATAATCCCAAACCACTGTTTCCAAGTTTCATTCTGGTTACGGTTTTTCTTCTGCATTAGTTTTGTTTTATTAGAAAAATTTAAAAGAGAAGCACTTTTCACTATTTGTATGAATCATTGGACTACTCGATTACGCTTTAGTTGCACATCACCTGCCTAATAATTACCATATTGTACACAAGATCATGTATTTTTGCCCGCATGAACCTTTCGATTGGTTGAAAGAGATTCGACTATGATCAAATCATGGATGTGGTCTTTTCAACCCTACCGACCGAGCCACGAAACCACACCAAAAACCTGCTATTTTTTCACAGAGACATTTGAACGCTCCAAGTTTCAACTAAATCAGATTACCAGGCACGTTTTCCGTAGAGCCACCGGATTGCATCAGGTAAACCATATTTGTTTAAACCAATCATTCGAATATGTTTAACAACGGAATCGAAGCAGTTATTCTCCGTCTATGAGTTCTCCTAATGAAGTGTAAAGTGCCACTTTAACTGAGAAAGTTTAATGTTTTACCGATTGTGCTTTGATCTCATTACTCAACTCAGACCTACATCTCATCTTCGGGTCTTCTCATTATTGGATCAATATATAACCCTGAAAAAGATAGTTAGTCCAGCTTGACTTGCGACAATCTCAGCAATGCATCCAAGCAAAGGATGCACGCTACGGCTTCCATTCGACAGTTAACTTCTCGTGAGGAAAAAAGCTATCTTCCGATGAAAAATGAATCATGATATTTTTTAATATTTATTTATTGTACACACTGAATTGCATTGCAGCTGTTTAGCTATTTCAAACTATTCATTTAAAAAATAAACTGTGATTCTACTAACTCTACGGTTAGTGGACAGTCAGCGGACAAAACACACACTTGAAGACCATTGTAAAAGATTCTGCCCAAAACAGACGCACTCTTGGTTTGCCTTATGGTTTATAAAACGTCACATTTTCTAATTCTGTCAGAGTACTAGCCACTGGGGCTGTATTTTCGAACGTAGGTTGGCGGCAAGCGCCTCTTCTTGTGTGATTTGCGTTCACTTTTGAGTGACCCAAATGGAGGTCATCTGAATCGCTCACCGGAAACATTGCCGTGGCCCGGTGTGATAAATTTCAGTTTTCAATACATCACTTTGTATCACCACATGATCTCCGATTTTAAGACCTTGTTGATATTGTTTTGTTCATTCAGAGTGTATGCTCGGCGTACATCGTTCCGTAAGAGAGCCGATATTGTGTGTGTGCACCACCATTGACCTCGATCAGTTCGACATAGTTTGTTGCGTTTGTTTGTCCCCGGCTGTCATGGCTCTCCGATTTCGGAAAAACACTTTCTGTTTGTTGGAAGCCAAGTTCAACTGATCTGTGTTCATCCGTCTGATTGCCGGATGTTGTTTATTTGTCAGGTGAAGTCTTCTGCCTGGCATTCATAGCTTCCACATGGTTGAGATCGAAATCTACGCGGTTCAATCAACATTGCTCCAGTTTAACCTAGTGTGATACTCGGATGCATAAATATTGACAAATGAGGTAACTATTACAAAAACAATAGCCGACTAAACATTTAGGATGGACGTTTCTGTGATTGATTATTTCTTGAGCAACTCATTTGTTTCATTTGCTTTATGGGCTACTTCGGGTTGATTGTGGACTGCGGGGGGAGGGGGAGGGGGGCATTGGAACCTCATGCCACATTTCTCTCTAAATTCTTGGAACTAGGCTGCTCATTACAAACGCTGAAGGAGTAGCAACCACGTTATCCGATTTTTAGATTCCAATCCGAGAGGTTTGTCGGTTTGATATCTGAACTGTCAGAAAAAAACTGAGATTTACGATTTTTCAGGTTGTGATAAACGACAAAGAAACTGGCACATGTTACCATGAGTTTGTTAGAGATTGACCTTCTTAGACTAAACCTAAGGACATTTCACAGTCTACGATGTATCTGCATCAATTCAAAAATCAAAATGTGCATTCCCTAATTTCCGTTCCCCCCCCCCAGATTGTTGCTGAAAAATTGTTATTTAAATACGCTACATATAAGGTATGTCTCGCAACTTCAAACAATACTGACCTATTCTGCTCCATGTTCACTTGAAGTCTGCTGACCTTCGTACATTAAGATCACATTTGTTCAGTATTTTTCAAAATCAGTTTTCAAAGCGATCTCTCTGCAGAAATGGAAACACCACTCATTAGAACCTTTATACTGTTTAACAGAATGAAGAGAAGTAGGTGGGGATAGAATGAAATACATCCAATGTGGATGCAGCTCAACTGCGTAACGTTAGAGTAAATCAGAATTTGTAGTTTGTTGTTGTTTGAAATTGTTTGTATCTCAGAGCGATTTAATCACATAAACTTGCTCTTGAGCTATGCCGGTTGAGTGCGGATCCCAATACTTTGACCAAACGTGCGTTGCTGCAAGTTGCATCAGGTGAGTAAATTAGTTTGCTTAGGGCTTCAATCCTCATGGACGCAAGTCTAACATTTATAGGCAGTATTCGCACCCACCGATACTATCCGGTTTTACAAGGTCAGTATTCGTTTACGGACGTGATTCGCTACCCATCTTAGTTTGATTCCCTCTCGGCTCTCGTGCCGCGCCCGCTGACATCATGGCATGCAAATACACAAACCATTGAAAGCGATTTGATTATTTGATCTTGTTATCTAATAATTGGTTGTGACTAGTTTGATTACTTTGAACATCACCGGTCTTAGAATTCCTTCATATGAGTGATCATAGACTGACTTAGGTAATCGCCATTTTTTGTTCTTTGTGAAGCCCCAAATGTCACCCGATTTCATGTATTTATCCGTGTCCACGGACCAGTAATTTGTGAAAACCAACACTCTGGAGATTCACTTTTGGAGCGTTCTATGATAACAGTTTTCTTTTAACCTGATTCCTTACTATGCAGCGATTACAGTCCAAATTTAACTAAGCGAGCATAAGTATCACAGTTTAAACTTCGTATCTAGCTTTGCATAACGTTTTACGACAATCAACCATGGAACAAAAGGAATCAATTGCTAGTCAGCATTTTTACTTCGCCATTAAGTAAGTACGCAACGTATCTTCAAGTAAACCTTCTCACCTTCCTCACACTATTATAAAGAATAGAAACAAACGTTAGATGAATGATAATAAGCTGGTTAGTGTGCATTGGTAAAACTTGTCTACCAAAAGCGGATAGCAGTTCACAGTCTTCCTCTAGAAGTGTGTGTCCATTTGATTCTAAATTGATTTCAAAACATCTAGTGATAACTTGAAATAACAGGTTCGTAAATTTTGTAAAGCTTTGACAGGTGAAAGGTCCTAATTCTAGTAAGTGGAGTGATGTATGAAGCTCAAGTGGGCAAGTTATAGTACATAAAAGGATGCGTTGTGTCGGTTTCCTATGATCATGGTTACCGTAGCGGTTGCATTACATCACGGTGTTTGCATACAGCTTGATAGCTCTGATAACTAAGGTCTCCGGAGCGATAAGCCACCGGTTTCAAAATCTATTCATGTGAAACCAAAGGGGCCTTCAGGATTGCATTAAATGTACCCTTTCAATCTTGTTGGGTCACTTTTCGACCAGATAGATGTTAAGCATTGTTGATGTTCTGAACCTTACTTCTAAGGAGAGATGCTGAGCATTACTCGGTGTCGGTTTGAACAATCAGCTAGTTGTTTGTTGCCTGGATGGAGCATGAAATATGCATGTATGGATGGTACAGAATAGAGAACGGGGACTGTAGACACCAGTTTATTTGGAATGTTATACAATTAACACACAGAACCTCTTCAGGAATCGTCTTACTAATGGCGTAATTTGAGTTTTCGAAAGGTTTGTATTCTTTGATATGTATAGTTTGCTAAAACTCTCTCAGGGTAACTGCCGGAAGTGTAGCTTAGTTGCGTTCATTCGTGCATTGTTAGACAAACAGCTAGATTTATCTAAGTTTGTGAAGTCTCTATATTCTGATTTGTCGCATTCAAATTTTAGTTGGTAATCAGTTACAGATGTTTATTGCTTTATAAACTGAAAAGCTATTTTCAAGTCATAGTGGAACACTCCACAAAAATCAGTGTAATCTATGACGTCAAGTGAAATGTCCACTCACTATTTGCTTTATTCCCCCGGGGGGGTGACGTTTTCACATATTACACCATAATTGTGGATGATGACTTCCAAAATAAGGCAAATTAAAACTAAAATATTTGGAGATCACCGTTTCAGTGAAACGATTCTAGGAAAACGTCCTGCTCATCAGCAAGTAGAAATTGTGAGATATGGCGAATCACGGTATGAAAAGATTTATGGGAGTAAGGGATTGTGTACCTTCTGAGTCTGGACGATGTCGATATATCTGTTGAAATGGGTGATGAGAGTCTGAGAGTATGTTGAAAATGAAATTTCCATATGCTCGTGGGATAGAAATTGCAAGTGTATGTTACCCTATCTATGCCACTGTATTTAGAGCTGTGTTTTAGGTATCTTACTGGTAAATCTTTCTAATATAACGGGGATAATAAAAAGGGGAAATTTTCGAGGTGAATTCGGTGGCAAACAATGAATCTAGTGACGGAATGGCTTGAAAAACGTTGGAAATAATCGTGGTTGTTTCATCTATATCTCGGTGCTAATCGTGTCTAGGATCTGTAAATATTCTCTTCGGGACATGCTACGACTAAAAATTGTGAATTCTGTGCTATCTGCTAATTATTTACTTGATGAGGGTCATAAAAGTCCTTGGATCAAAAGGTACAGACGGGCCGGATGGCAGACTGCTTTTCCTTGCACCCTCTTACTAAGATGACTGTGCCATCATTGGTCAGGACTAACGTTCGCTAGCTACTCCTGAAGATCTCGGATTTAACCTCCATTCTGAACACACATTAATTGCAACACAAATGTTGTATGTGCACAAGAAACCTGGTTGAATCAAAACACTGAGCATGTGCTCGTGCGAATAGAAAGCTTGATTGCTACCGGCAGGATAGACAGAAAAGTAGGGAAAAAGCGAAGCCGGTGTGGCTACTTACACCAATGTTTCCTGGTGCGGAAAGTCTAAATTGATATATAACCATTCTGATTGAATATTTGTCTGTTTGTTGTCACAAAAGTACAACCATCACTAATGCCTGTAAATCTCTCTCGTGTTCTTAGACTAAAATTTCTGCTTTCTTTGACTCCTATATTCCGTTTCTAGTTTCATTATTAAATGAAAATATTCACTTACTTGTTGGTGATTTCAATCAGGCAAGCATTGCTCGCCTGCTTCCGTTTGGTCTATCCGACCCTTCTCACTCTCCTACCAGACGTAGTTCTGTGATGGACAGAGTGATTACAAACCGTCCCAACCCATTCCCTCTCTCAAACAAATGGCCCTGATTTCTACCAGTGACCATAGTATTCTTCGTGTTAAACCAAAGGTATACTCTCGCACTGCTTAACAGGCATTCATACGTTCTGCTCAGATGAAATTTCTTCTAAGGGTTTTTAATCAACCGCATCTCTCTTCTAAACCGTTCTCTTGTGATTATTCAGTCTTGGGCTCATTCTTGTTCATCGCTTTTTAAATGTATCAGTCTGTTCACTGAAACAATTTAATCGATCTTTTACTTGTGTTGTCTAATAAAACCCTGTTTGTCTGTAACGATAGAATTACCTCACCCTTTTTGAAATCACTGAGAAGACACAAAGAACTGGACTACAAATCTCTTCATGCATCAGTTGTAAAGCGCTATTCTGATTTAATCAGGTCCAAGATAACGTATATAAGTGCAATCTTGGCCGCCAAAATTCTGTGAACGAAGAAAATCAGGCTTTTATGGCAAGGTATTCGCCTTCTCCGTGGGCAGAACAGAAAACACTCGAATATCTCTGTGGACGTCAACAGCCTCAACGCCGCTTTCATCCACCCGTCCAATTAGAACCAGATTAATTCACTCCCATGCAATGAATCCAATTCAGTGTATTTTTCAACGATTTAATCTTTAAGCTTCTTCGATCCTAAAATGCACCATCCGCTGCAGGTCTTGATAGTCTTCCTACGGTAATTCTGATATTGTAGCAGCTTTCCTAAATAATATAATGACATCCGTCTTCAATGAGTCCCTACCTTCACGGTCGGCATCTTTTTCCTGGCTCCCAGCGGCCATTATTCCAATTTCCAAATCCACGTCTTTAACTATTCTTGCGAAACGGTTTCGTCCTATCGCACTGAACTCAACGGCTCTATTTCGTATATAAACCAAATAGATCTACATTGGACTCAGTATTCATTCTAATGCCTTTTATCATCAAGTCATTGAAGAATTTGGACAAGTCTGTTCGTTGTGTTTTTCTAGACTATTTCTCTGCATTTGATTCGCTTTCAAACTTGAATATTTTGGTACTCCAAGACAGCTGCTCTCATGGCTCACTGAATATTGCACATAGAGAGTCCAGTGCACTAAACTAGGAAGGAGGATATGAAACCTCTTGTTGATAATTCTTGTGTTCTTCAAAGTGCGGTTCTATCTCAATATCTTTCTTCTGCTTTTTAGTGATCTTTCGGTCCACCCCCTGCGCATATCCAGCAGTGTGAAGATGATGTTGTTATATGTCAGACATTCTCAGCTCCTTCGGAATTTCATTATTTTACTGAAAATCTATCCCATTTGCAACAGTTTTCTGATCAATATGGTCTCAGTATTAACACATCTCATTGCGTAGAGTTTCTTTCTACTTTTTTCCGCTCCTCATTTTCAACCGAGTCTGATACCCATCATGGTTAACTTGTATCCCGAATGAATTCAGTCAAGTACTTGAGTGTCACAGTCAAAAGCAATCTTCATTGGTCAATAATTATTTACAACGGTATGGAAAAACTAAGATACCTATATTTTCAGTTGAACGAATTCAGGCAATTCCGAAACCCACAGTCAGTTCTGTCCTCCTTCATTCATCTATGCGTTCTACCCATTCTACTCTATTGCTCCCTTTTGGTGTTTCCCGGTCTTTTCGAAACAAGCATTCAGGATTGCTAAAGTTAATTTGTTTCGAGTTCGTCTCTAGCAATTTTCAGTTAGTTGTTCGCCCAACAGCTAGCTTTGGTATACCACGTTTGACTGAAATCGAAAGGATTT
>UZAN01042629.1:11478-32307 GCA_900618425.1 Echinostoma caproni | reverse complement strand
GTGTCGATCCTCAAAGAGTTGTATCGTCATACCTCAGGTCGGGTTAAGGCTTATGGCCAACTTTGCCACCCTTCACCGTCTCCAGTGGAGTTCGACAAGGTTTCCCTATATCCCCATTTCTTTTCAACTTCGCCATAGAGGATGTTCTACAGAATGCTTTGTCCGGTCTAGCAAACAGTGGAGTTGAAATCCTCCCAAGAAACAGAGTTCTTGACTTGGAATATGCCGATGACATCGCCTTGCTTGGTGACAACACACAGGCAGTCCAAAGCGCTTTGAACCGCTTGGCGATAGAAGTATCCAGGTATGGCATGTGCTTTGAACCTCCCAAGTGCAAAGTGCTTGTTCAAAACTGGCAGGAGTCTATGCCTGCACTCACCATTTGTGGGGATCAGCTAGAAGAAGTCGAGAGCTTTAAGTACCCCGGAAGCTTGATCTCAGCTGGTGGGAGTGTTTGGGATGAGATCAGATCACGAATAGCGAAAGCTAGAGTAGCTTTCGCCAACCTGCGACACCTGTGGGGCCGTCATGACATCCGACTGTTCCCTAAAGGAAGGTTGTAAATCACCGCGGTTCGTAGCGTTCTTCTTTACGGTTGCGAGAACTGACCCTCCGCGTTGAGGATGCTAATGGACTTTCTGTATTTGACCACCGATGTTTCCGAATCATTGCTCCTATTTGGTGGGAAAACCGGGTGAGTAATGACGAGGTTTGTCGTCGTGTGTTGCGTGCGGATAGTCGTTCTCTAACGGAAGTAATCGCTTCACACAGCCTCCGATGGCTTGGTCACATATAGAGTATGCCTGTCCATCGACTACCTTTCCGTGCTCTCTTCTTACGTGCTGTGCACGGCTGGAAGAAGCGGCGCGGCGGTCAGACCACGACATGGGCTAGAGGCTTGAANGCTTGAAGAAGCTGGTTTCAGCTTTGGCTTCGGTTGGTGCAGTCCGCCTTCCAAGTTGGGGCCGAAGGGATGAGGATTGTCGTTGGTTAGAGACGCTGAGAGATATGGCCCAGAATAGAAGTCAGTGGCGCGAATGCTGTACTGTCTGCTGTGCCCCGTAAAAAACAACAAAGAGCACGAAGAATATCAAAAGGTGTACGGTGAAATACACAAAAAATTGTTATCCCAGTAATCTTCCATTCCCCGTGTTTAACTGTTTCACCCCCTTCTCACTCTGTTCTGTACCCCAGTCCACCGATCCCCTTTTATTGTAATTATTATTGTTGCGTTGGCACTATGCTTGTCTGCAAGCCGGTGGTATAGATATATATAAATATATATATATATATATATATACAACGACGCTTGATGTTTTCACCTGATTATTGGCAATCTTGGATTTGCTACACGCTGCGTATCCTTATACACTGGTTGAAAATTAAGTAAATAGAAGCGAAAATAACCACTAAGGGTGAATGCGCGGACGATTACTAAGGGAATAGTAAGTGAGTGATTAAACAGGACCTAAATGAAATCATAACCGGTTTGGCGATTGCCACCACACATCTGGTAGTTCATCATTGTTCTTTTCGTACTTGTACTCACAATCATGTTCTACTACAGTAATTTTACCCAAACACCAGGATTACTCTGTTCGTTCCTATCCACCGCGTCATTAGTTAAGTTGCCAAAGGAAAATCATTCCAGTTCTAACACTTTCCATTCCTTTCTATGCGGTCGTTTATAATGATCTTAAAACAGTAAGCTAACAGTTGCCATAATCCCAAAGGATTTTCCGTATATAAGAATCAAATATATCTGAATCGAAAAGCAGGATGGTCCTCCCACAGGACAGAGTGCAGCTCAGTCCATGAGACGTCAGCAGAAGATCGACAGATGCAACCAACATGATGCCGTTCGAGGTGATAAATCGATTGCGTAGAGGGAGTGAAACTGATAGTCAGGCCATAAACCATGGAAAGCAGGAATTCGATTTAGAATTTAGCACAAAATTCGCTGCATCTAAGTCAAAGGAGAACTAAGTTTGAGGCTTTGTAGACTAAATGAATGCGAATTGTGAACAGTAATCAATCACAAATGACGTCTCAAAGCTTCACGGTCATCATTATTTACATATAAAAACATGACATATAACATTTAAAAAAAGATAGTGAAAACAAGCACTAGCAGCATCCTCGGAACGTGCAAACAGTTACAAAGAAAAAATTAAGCCCTTTTTGGAGATAGACAACGTAAGCTGTGCGTCACTCCAGTCCACAGCGTTTGTCCAGTATCATGAGCCCCTTTTGAGTTCAACAGTGAACTTTTAAAGAGGGATTTTACGGATATGAGGAGTATTGAACAAATGAACTGACTCGATAAAAATAATGAAAACTGTTTACTTAGATCAGATGGGACAATCAAATGAGAGATATTAGCATAAATTCACTGCATAAGAAATCGCTTAATTAGTTTTAAGCAAGCCAAAAGTGCCAACCAGAAAAATATACCGTAGAGAAAATGGTCGATCAGAAAAACGTACCAAAACAATGATTCATCCTTGGGAACCTTTTGCAGAACAATGAAAAGACTATGGCAAGAACCGTGCTGGTTTTAGTACATCCTACTGTTCCATATAAGTTGTGAGTGGGTATAGCGATAGGCAGACTCAAGCAGTGCAACACAAGGAATACAAGGAATCTCCACAGGGTTGAGTGTGAATCTTGCTTTTACGCGAAACCACTGACAAGAGGTAGGTCTTTTGTTCAGATAAGCGATAAGATTAGTTTGTTTAACATTAAGTATTGGCATTGTAATATGTCATGATTACCATAAGGAGAGGCAGAATTAAGTAAACTTGAGATTCATTTCATAGTATCAATTGCAATAGCCTGAAATATAGGATTATCGTTCAATGCTTTGATGTCATTGCGACCGGAGGCTAAGCAAATAACACGCAAGGCACAATTCGCTAATGGTATTCCTCGCCCTATGAAACGCAAACAAGGATTATCGAGAGCACTTCACAAAATGAAATTTTTCAGCTCATAGAAAACAGAAGTGATGTGAAGTTCTCGTGCGTCAAAAGCAGTTTGGTAGGGAAAATGAACTGACTTGGACCAATCAAAGGTTGTTTTTTCTGATCAAACATTTTTACAATGAAGCGCTGTGTCACGTTTGGAGCGATAACCACAAATGAAAGTTACATCAAATGTTCGGAGGATGAACTTGGCCTACTGTTCCGAGGTTCTCCCGAAAGTAAAAAAATGTATGCTAAAATTTGAGAAATACGCAATTTTGAAAATTCGACCGGCTTGTGGAAGGATTTATTTACTTAACAAATTTTCGGAGTTCCCACACATGTCATACATCTGATTCATTTTAAATTCCGGCCATCTTGTAAATCTATTTGTTTAAGTTCTTATTAAGTTTCGAAAAGTGACAGTGTGTGGGTGACCTTTGTGCTGCACCGCGGTTAACACAACCACAGTCATCAATATTTCACCTTTTTTATTGGTACAAGTTTGGGAAGAACTTAGTTCAGTATTACATGGGATCCGTTTGGCGGGCGTTCCGAGTTTGAGCCCCAAGCGGGTCAGAATATATATATACTGTCTGAGTTTAGACTGCGACAAACAAATTGTGATACCACAGTCGTTATGACACATAAAATGACCTACAATTTGCTCGCGTGTTATTTAATATGCAGCAAAGTCAAGAAAACTAATTGGAAAGGGTTAAACAGTGCTTTTTATATTCACACTGCGTTGTCCTTGCTCTGTATACGACAAAACTCATAGACAGAAAACCTTCACTAACAGAAAAAATCGAAGGAAAGCGATTGCTATTCCTACGGAGCAGGATGTGTACACGACTAACATTTCAATTTAAAAAAATCTATAATGAGAGTCAACAAAGACTGGATCGTGTGGTATGTCTTGACAATGTGGAACTATTCAAACGTCCAGTCTTTGAACTACGGATTGACACAAGCTGAATTAAACGGAACCGTGAAGCCAAATAACCACGGGATCTAGGTATAGCGGCAGCGAAGAAAATCTCAGTTGGCTATCACACAGGGAAACTATTGGCCCAATTTCGTCATGAACATTCCAATGTATCCAACGCATACAAAAAGAACCACTACAATTAAACAACCATTATCCATGCGTTGTAAGAGTAAATTCCTGTACTTCGTCGGAAATCAGCAACTGTCACATACCTCAATATCATTGTTGGAGAAGAATTCAGCTGCCGGATCAATTGCGATAGGGCTTCGTCCGCAGCTGTGAAGAATGTCGACTTACACAAACGCGTCTTTCGGTGAAAAACTATCTAGGAACATTTTATTGTAGTGCGTTGAGAGTTAGGCACGCAATAATGTTTACATTGCATTCAAACAAAGAAAAAAGGCTGTTGCAGAACAGTAAACAAAGAATACACGCAAAAGCTCAAAAGGATCATTCACTCTAACATTTTCATCCGCATTTTGGTAAATCATTTGAAGACCTAATTGAGATACAAGACAGTTTAGTTTCACGTATACGTGAGCAAAATGCGATCCTAGAAATCAGATTCACCGAGTTTGAACAATTTGGTTAGGGTTTGCGTGGATGAATTTTCATCACACATCAAGATCCTTAGGATGAAGCACAGAGCTACAGAGCTGCGAGTGAGATTACAGATGGTAGATAAACAATTGTGTAATTGTCCAATAAAGGTTTCCGACTGAACAGATCAATGAAGTTATTCTGAACCAAAAATAATCAACAATTTACAGTTGAAACATTGAGTTCCCGTTATCCATCTCATCAGTACAGAAAGAAGACAAATGTCGCGAGATGTTGACGTTTCGTTGAATCTTCTCAGTCGCTGACTTAAAACAAAAGAGCATATACATAACACATGGGATTAATCAATTATGGTGAACGAACGTGTACAAGACACACAGTTGACCCCAAAACATCTTTCAAACCACTATTGGGTAATCGTAATGCTAAACTTTTGGCAATGAGTGAAGCACTGCTTATTTAATTACATCAACCAAGCTTATGCGCACAAAATTTTTTGATACAATCAGTCCGCCCACAGTGGAGTTGACCTTTTCTAAATTTACAATTGATAATATTTCTTCAAAATAACCGAATTGACTGAATTTGGGAAACTACAAGAACGCATGATTTAGGATGAATGACAGTGGGACAAAAATATTTTCTGTGTTAGAGAAATCGCATTCATTCTGCATTTCAATCGACATTTTGGAATGTCTCGCACAATTGTTCGTCCTTCGGGGACGCATAAGAAGTCTGAACCCCTCAGTCAGTCCTATTTTGAAGCGAAACATCATGGGGATCAGCCTGAGGCTGTATCTGCTCAAGCAATTTGGATTAAACAAATGCGATACCAGATAAGAAGTAGGAAAAACATCAATTAAAATAAAGAGTTGAGAGAAAGAAAAATGAACGTTTGGTCGATACAAACACGCCGGAAGAGAAGCAGTGACCTACGGATTGTAGTACTACTTTGCATGCAAAAGAAATAAACCCCAAAACTGACTCATTATGGACATCTCAGATAAACGGAAATCCATTTAAAAAGGAAGGTTCAAAATGGACTAAAAATAGAGGGGCAGTGTTGCATTTGAAAACGTTTGGGCCTAGAAGTGACTGAAATAGCACGTAAGAAAGGAAAGTAATGTAAGCGAAAATCAAAACAACTTTCACAATCGCGGTCTAAGTTACCATGAAAACACTAATAAAAGTCAAGTGAAGGTCGCAAACGGCAAAGGGGTACCTGAGAGAATACTGATGTTACTTGAACGCGAAGTCGAAGGATAATACGGACAACATTCTAATTAACGACTAGAGCGGTATTAGCACACGGACGAGTTAGTCACCCATAAAGAGCAGGTTCCCATAATCAGTTGTATCCGAAAGACTCCAGAATGTAAATGATGCATTGATTGTTCACTGTTGCACACTGGGAGAAGCATGTCGGGACCCTTTTGTCTATTCACTATTAACTGCATTAGCAGTATGGTTGGGGATGGGTGTCTAGGGATGCGGCTGGTCACCCTTCCCTTGCATCTCACGAAATGCTCCCATACGACCAAGCGTCTCAAACAGCCTCTGCTGAGGAAGCCTACTCACTGCCTTCTCGCGGCGGAGGTGTTTCAGTGGGAGAACAAAAAGCCGATATCCGGGGCTATAAGCGGGTTGACAGACCACTGGTAGTTCACCTATGGGAGTTGGCTAAACACCCTGATTCCCAACCAACCAAAAGGAGGCATACGAACCGCACCCACACCTTTTCGGTTGCGGCAGTGATCACCGGCTCGATTGGGCACCTTGGACGTTTGACCCCGTCCGAAAGGCGTATGATCCGATGAACTGGACAACGGCTCCCAATGGATTGCGGTTTTCGCACACCACCCCGCTGCAAGAGCAGAACGAGTTGCTTCTAATCAATGAGCTATCCGCCACCCCAAAAAATGCTTGTATACCTGCCGGGTATAGTTCACTGTGTAGCAGAGGGCCATTTTCAACAAATGATATTCATTCAATTTTCTGTCGATAAACGTTCTTCGAAAATTTGGTATGCTTTTAGTGAGTTTCAGAACGCTCTCATAAAATTGGTATATGCACGTAATAAAACTGAGGGTGCGAAGTGTCCGAAGCCAAAATGGGAATGTCGAGCGGTAAATAAAAACCAAAATACTATTGCCAAGCTTTACGAGTAACATCAAAAATTGTTCTCAAGTTTTGGGGTAAACAGTTATCAGCAAAGCAATCCTATTCCCAGCGAACATTGTTACGACCGCGAAGCACAACGTATGAGCCATTACGATAATAAGTTCGTTCACACGCTGGTCGTAGGAATAGCGTAGATTATTGGTGTTAAAAGCACACGCAGTATGCTTTATCACAGCTTGGAAACGAACGTGTTTTCGGTGATATGAGTCATCAAAAGAACATTCATTTCGGTCAAAATATGACAACCGTGTGACTCGGACAAGAGCTGTCTGGGTCAATATCTCCAATAGCATTCAGTTACGTAAGAATTAGCCAATTCAAACAGTGCACCTCGAGTGTGGAGCTGACATACTGCAAGTGTCCTTCGAACGTCAGCAAAAAAAGAACAGAGCAGTTGTCACGTAATACGAAGACATCTATCCCGATGAAAGATTAGTTGGTTTCCCACTTCAGGCCCCGAAGGGTAGTTTATCGGTTGGTGCGCATATGTCCTGAGGAGACAATAATGATGATGACGACCTGCTGTATATTGCGACACCAAGTGTGCTGGAAAAAATTCCATTTCAAATTTCATTCCATCCGTTACCTCCTTTTTTGGGTAAACTGAGTCCGCGTTTGATGACTATTAAAGGCTATTTTACCCTCCAGAAGAAGGTATCCACCCCTCTCTCTCCATGTACCCATATTTCTTTGTAAAAACAGATCTAATTGTGTTTTTCTGCTCTAAAAGAGGTTCCTTTCACACCAATAGCCCCATTCGTTGCTGATTGGCTCATTTTCCCGAGATTTTGGACTTTCAAGCTAGTTTCTCAAGTCACCTATAGCTGACTGAGGAAGTGCATATAAAAGAAGGAGTTAATCAACTAGGAGTGGAGCGAAATATATAACCTTACAGAAAGCCTTCCTTCCTTTTTCCTCTCCTGTTCGGTTGGATTCGGGATCGCACTCCGCTGCGTGTTTCCGTTGGGCTATAGACCGCTTAGGTATCGCCCCATCGACGTTACACGTTCGTATGGGCTACCATGTAAGTCCAGGGTATCGTTCTATCGCTTGTTCGGTCGTTATCGTCGGTTCCGTGCGGTGCAACGCATGATAACCGGTTAGACAAGACAACTTGAATCGACTCGTCCCTGATAGGCAGTATACTGTCCATATGTTTGTCAGCTGCATGCCTGTGGGGAAATTCCCAAAGAATATGAGGACTTTTCTGTAAAAGGGCAACCCAGGATCACTTATTATCTTTCTGGGGCTATTCAATTACTGTGTTCGGGCGACAGTGCGTGGACTGACCAAGCACACATATAACAAGGCTTTGATTGCAAACATTTGTCGCCTTCATACGGGATCCTTTGAAAAAATAAGATTCAGTTAGTGTTCAGACATAGGAATCGGTTGTTCAAAATATCTTCATCAGTTGAACATGACTCACTTATTCAAAATGAGCGATTTCAGGAGAAATATTTACTAAAGTCAATATGGAGAATTTGCAGCCAGCAAGTTGCTTTATTGTCTGTAGATAATTGGAGTAGAGTTTAGGGCGGATAGCGGTCACCCAATGAAGCAAGTGGTTTACTTCCATGGATTGCGCAGGCTGGGGTATGTGTATCGTCACCAAATAGACTGCCACGGCGTGTGATGTTTACTGAGGTAGTCAGTGGAAATAAAAAGTGAAGCGTGGTTAAACTAAGACCTTGCGCGAGGGTATGAAAATCCTAACCGGGTCACATTAGGCTTCATGAATGGAGACACCGGTAATCCATGGTTAGCGACACAGTGGTATGGTTGAATGCCGTAAATAGTGGCTCTTGAACCTTTAGTCTACATGAACTCCATTTTTCGTTCGACTCTGTCTTTCTCTCCTTATGCTTCATCCAAATTGCCAACAACCGAAGCCGCTGCCCGAAACTGCAGGGTAAGTGGTTATTCAAACCAAAACTGAATAGTCGGTTATGCCAGTGAACCTAAATAGGGGCACGGCATCGCTCAAACGTTTAGGATCCTCGGAGGACATTTGGATCCAGATGACTTATCCGGAATATTTTGTATGCATTTAAAAGAATTTCACAGTTGAGCAGATAGATGTCTTGGGTAGCGCCGAAAGGGCATTTTGAAATCTATGAACTCGAACATCCACGTGTATCAATTTCATTATAAGAGTTCAACATTCGCTCAACAGCTAACGGTGTACAATGTCTTTCTTTGCTCACAGCTTACCAAACGGAGATCAGTCTGATGTCTAATGCATTACAATCCAACGAGACGTAAATAATCTCGGAAAGGATACTATCAGGGTCGATCTGTCAGGCACCGAACAGACCTGTGCCTCAAGGACATGTGACCGTTTTAATCAATTTCCGGTTTACATACGTGCACCCATTTGTGCCACATACGAGTATTCAAATAAGCGATTGTATAAAGTTGTTTTTGTGAACTAAACTGTTGGTTCACATCGCGGCCCAGGTCGAAGCGATTGTAATAATCAATCTTTACAGGGTCATGAGTGCACACCGTAAGCGTTATCTATGATACATGCCACGTCTGACCCAAAGCATGGCGATGCACAGGTTGACATAAACATTGATTAATTCAGCCACTACTACCGATAAATGATGCCAGTGATGCGAAATGTCTTTTGAAAACAATTAGTGATGAATGAAAAATAGCTAACTCCCTGTTATTATTAGATGGTGCGTGGGGAGGGGGATAAAAAGAAATCACTGAACCTAAGAAAACAAAGAAAAACGGTGGCACAGTTTTAGCACTATCTCGTCTTTCTAATACACATATTCAACGGGATTACCGGTGGAAATCACCATATCTAAAATAAGATTATAAATACACCAGCACTTTTTCGGAATGGAGACCCGAACAGGATGGGGTGAACATTTCTCAATCACGACATGCGGCACGATTTTCATATTGTCTCATAACAGCACATGAATAGTGTGCAAACAATAGTTATCTATTCTCTTTAATTCACCTCACATCATTCGGCTGGTTTTTGTGAGTAAATCAATTGTACAACACGGGGTCGAGGTTACGTTGTTTTCATCAACAATATAATCACACGATGTACATTCCACAACTTAACGAGTCTCGTATTCAAAGTGAATATGACTAATCTGAAAAAAACATTGAACAACACGGTAATAAGGTGTTTATTTTCAGGACCCCGGAAAAATTATTGGTCAAAAACGTTGATATACTCAGCTATTAAAAACGTGGCACAGGGGAGATCATATTGTAACAATTTGGACTAATGCTGATCTCGCAGAGTAATCTTCCGGTTCTGGCTGCTGTTTTTATCTGACACTTGAAGGTAACGCTACGTTATATTGAAGGACTAAAATCTAGGAATAATGTCGTGCAAGGGATTAACGGGAGTGAACGACGGAATCGGAGAAACGCATGAATACCGACTGTAGCTAACAGGCTACGCACACTCTACTCAACCCATTCCAGTGATCAAGTTACGCGAACGTTTTGACTAAGACCTGAGTCAGTCACCTTACTATTATTTAAATCATAATATCATTTCAGTGAATATAGCCTTTACAGAGACCTTATTCGGTAACATGGGGAACATGTACCATAAAGCTAAGCCACTATACCGGTGACCGATTTTGACAGTCTAGACAGAGAGGAGGCTGAATGGTGGTTCACTGGATAGCGCCAGAGACTGGAACGAGCTTTTACCGAGAAAAACGGCTTAAACCAAAAGCGAATAAACTGGAAGATAGCACGCGAACACACTATGCAACTGGGACCTTGCAAACCAGACCGCTAATCCACAGTCTGGAGCGGAGTGAGCCTAAGGTGACCGCAACCCTCGTATGAGAGCTCCCTCTATTCTATATCATGTCAAAACTTTAGGAAAGTTTTTTTTTCTAATCGTGTTCATTGCTTTTAGGGGCAATCTAAAAGTAAAACATCACAGAAGTATGTTGACAATGCAGTTCATATTGAGAAGCAGCACACCGGCAGATAGGTTGGATACAATCAATCATCGAAATTTATTACATCAAACACGTGAACTGATTACGGTCTATGTTCCATAACTGTTGACTTCGTGAGTAAAGGCTACGGGTACAACAGAGAAACTTCAAGAAGGCAACTGGACGTAACTTTCCACCGGGGTATCAGTTGGAAACTAGGAAGATGAACGGCCAACAAACACACGCCAGAATAGCAAACATGCTGTAGACACGTATAAATGCTTCGAAGCATTATTGAAAGACAATTTTTGAAAAAGTGGAGAAACGGTCAATCGTGGGTTGGATGGGCTCACATAAACTGATGTATACAAGAATAAATTCACATTTCTCACCTCAGCCCTTTAAAGAGGCAATTGGTGTGAGACAGATTATGAGCAAAGACTTAGTTAATAACTGATTTCTGCCAACGAATAAAAATAGAAACAGGCAGCATGAAACAAGTACTAATGTAAAAATAGATATACTCAAGCACATTGTCCCTGCTAAATTGAGATAACTGGTGTTCTGCAGGGGCGCAAAATGTAATTATTGAACCGCATTAAGATAAAGCACGGCCAAAAGCTGTTTATTCATCTAGGTTCTAGTGTTTTTTTCAGCTATACCTGTGGGACGATTCAAAAATAGGACTTCGAGTAGCATGAAGAAAAGTACACAAAAGCACATTTTGTCTTATAGTATTAGGAATATTTTAACAATTGCCCCATTTCACATATGACAATTTTTATGAACGGGAATAATTGGGTCAAGTAGCGTTTAA
The DNA here is from genome assembly GCA_900618425.1 of Echinostoma caproni. Taxonomy (NCBI): domain Eukaryota; kingdom Metazoa; phylum Platyhelminthes; class Trematoda; order Plagiorchiida; family Echinostomatidae; genus Echinostoma; species Echinostoma caproni. Next base: position 20,859 of record UZAN01042629.1, on the reverse strand, counting down.
AGAAAGTAGTGGTTGCATTGACCCCAAGTTCAGGTTGTTTAACCCCATCCATGCAGATCGATTATCAAGGTTTAAGCAGAAACATTGGCTGCCCTGAAAAATGGGGTAGTCACAAGCTGATGAGCTGATTATAACAAACGCGCAAACAGGCTGTGCAAGAACCAGTATTATCTCGAACGTATTATTATTATTATTATTACTATTTTTAGCTAATGGGGAATGTACTTTTAAGGAATCTACGTGCTTGTTTTTCAGAAGAGTTACACAAATGGAGCTGACATTGGTTCATTAGCATGTGTTTGGAGAAAATGAATCTGGGGCTGTGCAATAAATGACCAATAGGACGAAGAATGGTATATTTAAGAAAAAATCCCTGACTAAAAGTTGATTTCAGTCTACGGCTTTTTTCGAGCATGAGCTGTTTATAGTTCAACGAGTTTAGTGTTCGACAACAAAACTATTAGCTTAGTGCCTGCGTTGTGAGGTTTCAGGTTCTACAGATCAGCAAATCCAATAGAAGCAACTCATACCAGATGTTTGGACAGCGAAGTCAGAAACGGGTTTGCAATCGTATCCGTGGTCGTTTCGAGGCATCTGTACACGTGCATTCTAAGATAAAGGCGATCTATAAAGATATAGTCAGTGAAACAGCAGCCGTAAGACGAAGACAAGATTGTCAATTAAAACGCACAACACGATACAACAACAGGAGAAACGCAATACGGTGGGGGTGAATCCGCTGAAGACCTGCAACAGTAATATGCATCGAAGCAATTAGATGAATGAAAAAGTCACGGAGAAGTCGAGTGCAGCGGTCTGGAAGAAAAATTTCCGCCGGGCTACAAGAATTGTCTTTGACAGCTTGTGCACAGCTTCAATAAGTGCATATCTCATGTCTGTCAGTAGGTCAATGTTGAGTGTAATAACCTTAATCACATGGGCCCGTGAAAACGCAGTCACACACACAAACACAGGCACGTGTGCACGCGAGGTTGTAGAGCAAACACAGCAAAAAACGTGAAAAATGTCTACTACTTAGAGAGTGGGTTTGTAGCTAGAACGGTACGCTTGATGAATCGATAAATTAATATCAATGTGTAACCAAGTGAGCATTCATAAGATCACCATCAAAAGCGGAATCAAAACCACACAGAATGGTTCCCCAATTGAATTGCAATGCCAACATTCCAAAGTTTTTCTGGACAAGATAATGTAGGTCACATACCCCAGACATCCTAACACAAGTCAAAGGTCTATACAATGAGCTCCACCGAGCGCAGCTCGCTACTTTTGAAAACGGTGTGTACACACATAAACACACTGCGAGTGAACAGGACTGTATGTGTGAAAAGGCGAGAGAAGTGGAATAGGTGAATGTACCACGAGCGTACCTGAAATTTAATATCAAATAAAAAATCTTGATCTTTCAACATCTAGTTTCGAAACGATTAGCGCCAGGGTTTGTGTGAAAAGTGATTAGTAAGTGCTAATTAAACAGATCACCAAATGGATCAAAGGGGGTACGTCGTTAAGACAAAAGCGGGAATGGACAGAATCGATAACCAAAGTGGATCAAATATCTTCGCTTTAACTATCCACTTTATCGAGAAACTGACACATAGCTACTATCGGTTCGGTGGTAGAAAAACTAACAGATTCAGTCTACGGAACACAATGAACGCACTCTGAGTACACCAAAGATTTCCAGCGTGAATTGTCCCTTGGTGTATTTATCTCAGTTCGAACGGCAGGCAGATGGGACATATCACTCTTACTCAAACTAGAGATGGGAAGCACACCTTTCCATTCTAGTTAGGAAGAAAGGACCATCACAATGGCCAATGATCACTCAGGATGATACTTTTGCATCTATGCAGTTGCGAATACATGCAATTCATAACGGTCCCGTAGGGTCGCTGCGAATGAATTTTGAGATGAATAACTATTTCTCAGTGAGTCCTAAAAGGCAAATGTAGTCCTTATGTAAAAGACTGATTTCATTTTCAAAAGACTCAGAGTTTGATATTGTAGAAAAGTTATAACTTAGGCCAGTTACATTTTACGATATAATCCAGTGCCTTTAGCTTATCATCATCCGAAACTAACCGAAATATGGAATTCTCTAAACTGATAATATAAGCCGCTACATGAGAATACCGAATTAATGACATGCTCCAATTCATCCACTACGACTGGTCAACATGCAAAGAGGTTGCGGAAATTGTGCCAATCCCATGATTTATATGTCACCTAAATTAAAATCTTTGAACAGAGAAACCTTCGAAAGATAAAAAAAGATTGCCAACAGAACAGTTAATCCTGAAGAAAAAAGACCTGCTTTCTTCCCAACAGAGCCAACCACACATTTGACCAAAATTTCCTACGTCGAACTATCTCAGCCGAAAATAACACAAAGTCAGTACTGGAGTCAAAAACAAGCAAGGGTTAGATGTTTAGTATAAAGTAACGCACTCTACGAGAATGAAAAACATAGGGCGTAGAGAAACAATGAAAAGCAACGGCAAATGGCCAAAGTAAGTCAGCACAAGTTTGCAACAAATGATCAAATGATCTTTGTGTGGACAAGTGCTGCTTCTCCATAAAAACAGATAAGCTGCTTCTATCACTCAAGAAGCTAAGCAGTGATAGTAGGTGAGTGTATGGAAAGAATCCTGTGTTATGCACAAGTTGGTAAAACTGAGCACATCCGAAAGATAATGGAACTTTATGAGAAAAACAGAGAATGAGATACACGCCATTTTAATGCATGAATATGCAACTTTGATCTGTAAAAAGAATTTCCAACGGTAGACAAGGATAACAGAGCAATATGGAATACGTTTCACGGAGCGCAGATCAAATCTGAAATTCAATCCGGAAGTGTGCCAAACCATAAACAGATCCAAACAAAGATTCTGGGGGAAACACGGCATAGTTTTGACTACCTTTCTTGTTTTATAAGACAACAGAATTCAAAGCACACACGAACACAATAACGACAATGAGAAATATCTGGTCAAGAAGAAGCTATTCATGAGACAAGGGATGTTTCGCTTATTTTGTGGAAAGATAAAGTGTTGCTTTTGATTCCGTCGAGGAATTCGGTGAGATATGGCTTTGGAACTATTTCCAAGGTCAATGCAATCCGCATTCACCATTGAAGCTAATTATAGTCGACCCAAAGGCTGCACTGGAATGCAAACCTAGTGGACATTAATTTGGGAAGGAAAATCACTGAAAAATTAATGGAAAACCGACACGTGGCCCCTCTGGGTGATAAATTTTGATTTTGGTGTGGAATAAGCGCCTCAACGAACTTTTCGTGCAAGCTGATAAGTGTGGTGCTATGTGGTGTTATTTTGCCAACCAAAAATATTCTTATTGCAAAATTTGACAGTTCTACACCAGTTCACTTATTTGCGTCCAGTTTTCTTCCTCATAACGAAATGAAAGAAGAGCGGACAACTTCGAAAGTAGGTAAGTGAAAATATCAGGAAACCAAGTGGGAAAATAAAGAGAAAACACTGAGCTGCTAAGGAAATGAAAAAACCCAAATGGGTAAAGTTTTACCCAAACCCTGTTCTCGGTTGCGGAATCAACTTCTACAACATCGATGGGACACAAGGCGAGCAAACGGCCAAAAAACAGGAAAAATCTACAACATTTCGGGGACAATGTCTCGCACATTCGGATTGGTTTAGGCTGTAGTTAGCACTTGACTGGTCCGAGAAATTATGCGGATTCGTCACTTTTCTGTCTCATTTGTTTGATTTTCTTATGGATTAATTGCAGTTTTAGTTTGTTCAAACATGAACTTTCAACTTTTGTGCTCCGTTTCTAGTTGTCCTGTTTTTTTATCTGTCTGATCAAAAAAGAATAGACCCAATGCTGGTAGTTCTTCAGAACAAAACCCAAATGTTTGAAGTACGTCTAAGGTTCAGACATTAAACCATGCCAACGATTGCCCTCACCATCCCCAGGGTTCCATCAGGTAATCCCGCAGGATGAAATCTATTTGAATTTCCCGTGCGATCACGCTGCCATTGACTTTCTTTGAACCACTTCTTACCTAGACAAATATTGCACACTGCTCTGGTGACATGCTTAATAAGCTCACCAACCCATGTGATTTAGGATAACATAGAACGCGCGTTAGCGAATGAAAGCAATTAGCTGATATTTCGCGGCTTGTGTGGACGTTGCTCTGTCGGCTTTCCAGATACACTCCGTCCACTCCATGTAAACAGTGCTGTTCAAACATTGATAGTCGCTGTTTATCGTGGGCACACAAAGACTACGCCGCTGCATCATGCTGTTGAACTGACCAGGCTACTGCAACATACAGTTCAGTTCCATTAGATTGCCACCAAACAAGCCTTTTGCATATGTGGTGATATTTCATTTCGGATTTGGCAACCGGGTGAAATATGGCTGGTTGTGTAGCGAAAACTATCCCATTTTTATCAACTCTCATTAGAGTAGGATTCGAGGTGGGATTAAATCTATTCTAAAGCGGTATCCTCACTCTAACTTTGCTAAAGACATGCAGATATAAATAACGTAAGACTCAATTTATTCGAAAACGATTCATTTTACTTTAGACCATCATGTGATGAACAGCAGGAGAAACTCCATTGTCACAAGCACCTACTGACCCATCATGATAACCGGCTGGGATTGGGACTAACGAATGAGACATCCCCCTCCTCACACACGTAAGGGTGGTCATGGTATTGAGCTGACGGACAATAAAGAAGCCTATCACCAAAGTTGGGCGGTGGTGGCCATTTTCCAACATCGTATCGTAGGTTCAAAGCATACCAATAAGCGCAACCAAAACAACTTGAGCAAACCAATCAGTTGCCACTTTGTCAGATATTGATTCATACGAGCACGGCGAAATATTCAAAGAATATAAGTTGGAAATAAGCTGGGATCTTTTTCAACTCCAGCGTCGATTTTATTGTGGTGCACTCGCTTCACTTGCATGGTTGATGAAGGAAGCAGCCTCAGATAAGACCACCTTGCCAATAAAGTCATTTCATATCAAAATATAGATAGTTTGCCTAATAGGATACCTTAACGAAAGTGGCACCTGAAATTCAGGAGCATCAGATGAATGGCAGGGGATGAAATTGGCTGGTTTTATATTGAAAAAATAATTGCAGGATCATTTTATCATAAACTGTGCATTGAGTGGTGCGAAAAAGACCGTCGTTTAAACTTAAAATCGAAAAGCAACAATGGGCTCAACTGAGCTAAAGTCGTTATTTGTGTGTCATGATTCACTTCACGTCCTCATTTTCTTGTAACTTTCAATCTAAATGAGGCCTGTGAGAAAAAATCTAATATTAAATTCCGTTGCAACACGGGGATATGCATTCTTCGAGATAAGTCTGCTGTATATTAGCCCTAAGCCTAGATGACCGTACAAAATGAAGCAGTTAAATTATTCAATGAAATCCATTCCCACCCACACCACTGATGTGTCTCAGTCCAGATGTTAGTCACAAGTTTTCAATACGGATTTACGTACACAACCCAAGCCGATGTACAGACTGATCAATGCAACTATGCACAATAAACAGTACTTCATGTTCTTCACTCCTCAAATCAAGCACAAGGTAGAAAAGTTTAGCTGAGTTCAAATGCCACTGTCCTAAATTTTACGGGACGTTTTTCGATAGACGAATTGTGCACAATACTTACCAATTTTGAATCGCTGGGTTATTTACTACAGTATTGGTGTTGGTGTGCTCTTCGAGCTGGGGGAACACCAAAACTGAAATCCGCACCCCGAGCTACAATCACTTCACATTATTTACTACAGTGTTAAGCGAGATTTCCAAGAAAGTAACCCTGTGCGAATAAAATGATGTGACCGAAAAGGATAGGTTCATATGAACGTGATGGATGTAACTTGCACGCACTCGTCGTAGCCTGTCGCAAGCCATTGCACGCTGCGCTTTTCTTCTTCCCAGATTTGGGCACACGTTTTAGTCTGAGGACACCAGAAACTCTTCAAAAGGCGCCTCAGCGTACTTGAATCCTGATCGGGTTTAAAGAAGAAACAGAGGTAGGATTACATAACATCTCAGTCGAAAAACCCAGACGTAATCACTCATTCGTGGCTAACACTTCAAATCGATTACCATAGACACAATTTACCACCATGCCAGATAGAATTTGTAGGAATAAGGTGTAGATACTTTTTTTAAAGACCGATACAATATGGTGCATGTTGCATGCTATTATTTATCTTCACACTAAAATGGACTCGAGTGCTCACGCCGGAAGATGAAACGCTTGGTGGACAAGTGAATAAAGATGCCCAATTCAACCAAACAACTTGTATACACTCATTTGGGGGGAGGAGGATTTGCTTTGTTTACGAAGGGCAGAGGATCCATAGATGGTCAAAATGTCATTCAGCAATAGAAAGTGTTGCAGTTACAGGTAATTCACACTTGCGATAAACAACGACAGCAAATGTGCACTTAGATTCGAAACCAAGCACTGAGTTTTCTAACCCAACGCGCCAACTGCCTGGGCTGTCCACGCTGAATCTCCACATGAAATAGAGCAGACCGATCCCTGTGCTTGACGGATTGGATTGCGCTATAAAGTGACCGGCTCCCAGGTGCACGACCTCTCAGCAGAANAGCAGAACTTGGCAACTAACACAGAAGGAAACTGGCATCTGCTGAGCACGGATTTCTTCGAGCAACTCAGACTGATTCTCAACACGCCCGAGGTGGGGTACACTGAAATCGATCCACTCATGGAAGAGATAGGCAGTCAACAGTTTTGCGTGCGCGACTTCGATTTGGACGATTTGCAGAATTCAAGTTTCTAGGTTGATATATGGGTAGGTGATGTGTATCGTTCGAAATTCGCAAAACCAGCTCAGTAAAAGGGAATAATGTTAAAAAAACGAGAAAAAAATCAAAATATGGCACAACTTTGATCGACCTTAATTCTTTTCGCCTTCAGCATACAGAAAAATTACTACAATCATAAACCATCACGAGACTGCACCTTGACGTGGGGTGATGGCTTGTGCACCTCTGTGACCCAACGAGCTACATAGGATGGCTTTTATCAAACAGCAGATCTAATCATGCCCGGAAGGCGAAGAGTAGAGTTCGGACGAAGTTCAGTCTCCTGGTCCTCCAGGTTGCAGGTTCGACTCGAATTCACGTCTCAGTCGGTAAAACGGTAGAGGAGTAATTGATCCAAGTAAATGGGCCTCTATTTTGCTTCACCCGCTGCCTTGCGGTTAGGTTCTTGTGAGAAATAAGGACTTTGGACGAGAACCCTAATCGTTCTCCTGCTCAGTAGCTGGACACCCTGGCAGTACCCGTCAATCAAACTCTAATGCATAAACCAAAAATAATTCCATACTGCATCGATCGTCGCGCAGGATAATCTGGACTGCGCTGTTCATTGCATCGAGCAAGATAGGTAGCGATAAGTAGACTACTGCTCAAATATCCCAACCTTTGTTTAACTCTTTGTCTTCCGTTCCCAACCCTCTCCCTTTACCCTTTCTCCCAACCCGTAACATTCCCTCAAACAACTTGTTCCTCACTCGCCAAAGTTTGTCGCCAAGTTGCCCGGTAAGTAGCTTAACACAAAATAGGTTGCAGATTCTAAAGCCTCGTCAATAACTGAATATGGGGGCCTTCAACGTGAGGACCTCGATGCAGATAGGTCAATAAGCGTATCTGGCGCGTACGATGGACTCTTTGGGGATTGATGTCTCTGGCGTATCGGAGACGCGAATTCAGGAGCTAGTACTATAAACCAATAAAGTGCATCGAATTTGTCTTCGAGGTTCTTACTCCGCGTGTCAGGTGATGACGAAGCCCGTTCAGTAGGCCAGCGTGGCGTGGGCATTGTACTCAATAGTAAATCGAAGCTGCACTTCTCGATGGGATCCTCGTCAATAGTCGTTTATGTGCGATGCGACCCCAAGGGTATATCGGCGTCCGAAAGGAAAGCAACACCAAAAGGTGTCTGTTCATCATTTCAGCGTATGCTCCGACGAACTGCAGTTCTGACGCAAAAACGGACTCAAAAACTCACCGAACTCATTCGGTTGACCCGAAGCTCCGATATAGTTGTCCTCACAGGTGATTTTAACGCTAAAGTCGGAAAACTGAACGCATCGGAAGCTTGCCTAGGCGGCAGTTATGCTGTGCCCTTACAGCGAACAGATAATGGCGATCGACTTCTTCAGTTCTCCACGGATCATCATCTGTTCCTATACAGCACCAACTTCTGTCACAGCTCTTAACGGACAGCAACGTGGTGCTCCAATTTAACTGGTATGCTAACTCGAATCGACCACACAGCAGTAAGCTACCGTTGGCGTGGCTCAGTGCCAAATTGCAGGTACTATTGGACCACCTGCGTTGAATCTGATCATGCATTAGTGTTGATGCAGTTCATTCTCCAACTCACTGGTCACAAAAGAACTCACCAAACACGGTTAGTGGATCATCGCTTATCTGACCCAGCCGTTCGTGCCCGTTTAGAATCAGAACTAGGGCAAGAACTAAACGCTCGGGCAGGGGTGGTAGTGTAGATGAACAATGGGATCAGATTAGCCGAGCGATGCTGCGAGAGTTTCTTGCGGGTTTGAAGCGGTAGCCCGCCCGAGGTATTGAATTTCTGATGATTCAGTGGCATTGAAGGAGAAAAAGCGGCAAATCCCCATCGCCCGGGATCAAGGCAGGGGTAGATGGCATCTGCAACGACAACTCAAGAAGAACCTCAAGAAAGATCCTGAGAACTGATGGGCAACGATAGTTAGTGAAATTAAGGTAGCGGCTGCATCAGGGAACAGTCAATGACTGTTCCAACTGATACGCAACACTAGAGGTCGGAGGACCACAGTTAGTGAAACAATCTGCGACAAAAGTGGGCGAGCTATTCACAATAGGGAACAACGGCTTGGTCGGTGGGCGGAGTACTTCAACGGACAGTTCAAATGGCTGGTCTGGTGCTAACCAGAATATCTCGTCTGGTGTAGTTGAGGCTCCATGGGAAGTTTCAGAAGTTCGATCATGCATCCAAACCCTGAAGAAAGGAAAAGCAGCAGGACCGGACAGGCTGCCTCCCACTCTTTTCAAGTTAGGAGGCGATGACCTCGTAGACTTTATTAGTGATCTAATGCCTAACATCTGGTCACATGGGCGCATTCCATCATCCTGGAGCGAATCATTGATTGTTCCCATTTTTAAAAAGGGATCTCGTAAAGACTGCACAAACCACCGTGGAATAAGCTTGACCCCAATCGTCACCAAGTAACTAGCCTCCATCATACTTTGACGTCTGACACCGTTTATGGAGACAAACATCCACGAACAAGAAGCA
>UZAN01042628.1:15273-46888 GCA_900618425.1 Echinostoma caproni | reverse complement strand
CCAGCCCACATCATCGTGTGTGTGAGGAACCAGATGCACGTTGAGCATGTCATCTCGACCCAGATTGCACGAGTCATAATCACAGCCGGCTGACTGTGTGGTCCAAGTAAAGTGCTGTCCAGCGTAACGACTCGAACAACCGATCCAAGTCAACCAAAATAAGAGTAGTACGGGCCCCGTCAAAATTCGGTAGTGCATGACGGAGAGAATAGCTTTCGGCCATCCCCGAGGCGATTCGCTTATATGCGTTTCTCAAGGTCCAAATTTTGTTCACCTGATCCAGTCACACGGCCGTTACTTGTTATTCAGGGGCTTCGTATAACCAATCACCTTTGTCCAACACGTAACAAGAGTTTTTGGGCACATGTACTAACTAACACACGTGCTTGTACAGGGCACTATACAAATGCACACGCACGCACACACAAGTTTATGGATAAAATCGTTTGTGCCAAAGTGCACGTACGCGAATTTTCACTGTACGCGTGTTGTTCTGTGTTCGCGTGTCTTGCCACACAAACGCCCCACTCAACGCGTCCATGTGTGTGTATGTGCAAAGCCTGATTGCGGTGGTCCGTGTTGCATAATTTCATAGAATGAAGAAGCGATCAGTTGGGAGCCGAAACCGCAGATGATCAGTAGTTTTAGTCAAATATCCTGGAGCACTGGGCTCGCGTGAACAATATAACCATCATCGATGTTCTCGGACAAAAGTGGCGGTATTTCGACGTAATTTGAGAAGAACAAACACTGGGTTGTGAAAACAAAACACGGCGAAAAGTAAATATAGGATCCGAGGCATATGCCCACCATCTGTAAAACGACTGTGAACGATAAAATCCTGTTCAATCCTCAGGTATCTCCGTTGATGTCAGAAACTGGAATATCAGTCATATTAACGACATAACGCTTTATTTTCCCACTATGAAGCTTACTGACCATCACGCTGTATTCACTCACCTACGTTGTGCATAGTCCAAATAGGTAATAGTCACTCACTATGCCAAAAGACGGAAGCCTATAGTCAGGGCATTGATTGTTATGCATTTTTATCCAGAGTGAACATGTGTCATTCGTTTCACATCAACAAGTAACAAAATGTCTCAAAAAGAAAAGACAACATTTTTTCGTATTTCTCAATATGAAGATGATTTTCAGACACAAATGTCTTCTTGACTTCACCCTCAATCATATAAAGCTTATATATAAACTACGCTGGAATGTCAATCGATCGGTAAATTGAAACCAATTTGCATGAGGTAAATCATGAAATGAGAAAAAGACAAACGTTTGCAACACACAAGCTGAGAGAAGTAACTGGGACCCATGAGTAATTTCTGTAGCCTTTGCTTGACTTTATCAACGTGTCACTCTCATATCCGTGATCTACATCAACCAGAGACAATGTAAGCTTTTTCTGTGCACACAGTGATGGATTTAAAAGGCCAGTAGCTATTACATCTACTGTTGCTAACTGGGACCTTTGTATAAACTTTGATCTAATCGGTGATACTCGGTACATGGATTTGGAGTCATCTTTTTAATCTGATGCTGTCTCTTAGAGATAGACCAGGACTACTCTTTTTTTTTGTTTCCATTGTATTATCAAGATCGACCTCAATTCTTAATCCACTAGAAATACACTGGCAGACTGATTCCTGGCAACGCAATCAGAGTTATTATACAATTAGCGCCTTCACAAAAGGTCGCACATTCCCTAGCCACTTACGGACGCTCTCAAAACACAGGTAGGACACATCTCACAGTAGGTTCTCCTTGGGAGGGGCTTCCAAACGACCTGCAAGACAGGGAAAATACAAAAATTAACATGAACCAAAAGGTTCAGCGAGAGATGGACACGACTCACAATCAAATCAAGATGGATCAATACACTGCTCCTCCCCACGGAAGAGAACTGTCCTCAGTGTTCCGAACCACTCCTCACTCTGCGAATGCCCACCCCTTGGTGACCTTGCTAGGACGGACTGACTCCCGGCGCAACACCAAGCCCTGGAACACGGAGGTCAGTGTTCTTTCATGGGATGGGATAGTGCAACCACCTTGGAAACTTGCCATTCCGTTTGAGTGTGAGCCGTGTTCATGTCTCATTGGACCACTTGGTTCATCGTGCATGCATTTTCCCCTTTTTCAGATTGTCAGTTCGCCCTCTCCACGGAGAACACCCTGTCCGTCCACGGCTCCAGTCCACACCTAGACTCGTCCCACTTGCGGTTGTCTGGTGTATCCGTTCACGAGGGTCATCCAGCCGCACATACGAGCCAAGCATCTCACACCATGCAACCAGTGATAAGCCAGACCGGTTTGTGTTCTTTGATTCTCTGTGACAACCACCTTGTCGTTCGATTAACGTAATTCACCGCACAGATGCAAGTAAAGGAACAATTCATCAATAATATGGTGAGGACATACAGTTTATCTTTGAGGTTGATGAACTTTATCCCTAGAGTAACAATTGAATAAGTGCCAAGAATCACCATTTCTTCCCCGAACGGTTCGTTGAGAACAGCATCACAGAAATATCTCCTCCGTAATAAACAATGACTGCGAAAGGAAAAGAGCTGTTCATGCGATTAATTCTCAATGGCATTGTAGGCAGCCAGTTACTCACACGTCGGCCAGAGAAGGATGATGTCCAAATGCCACAGAGCACAGAACGCCACGAGGATGACCGAAGGGTCCCAGATCTCACTTTCAGCCTGTGTTGCAACCTTTCGTTTTTAATTTTTATTTTTGATGAATCGCTTCACGCAAATTGATTTCAGTCTACTGACGGACTGGCAATTCAGCATACTTTATGTGCGCACTGCAAATGTCTGAGGATGAATTTACGACATCAGTCTTGTTTGACTCCAGGTGATATTTTGATTTTCAGATTAGACTGCACAGCTTTGCCTGACCCCGATCACTGGTATTTCGTGATTCTATGGTTGAGAATACACCATATTTTGGAGTCATAGTTGATCAATTAGAAATCTTTTGGGGCACTTTTCTTCATTTGATTGGGCGTAATTGGTGCACTATAAGAGTTTTTTAATTCAACAACTGCTCTCTAAAAGAACAGTACAATTATTTAATAAACAAAGATGATTACTGTACTTGAAAGGCAAATATCCGAAAATTGTACTACTTCATTTTAATGCTATAGTTTTGACTTAACACAGCTTAGATATACGCTTCCAATGTTGTATCGAAAATCTTATCTTCAAAATAGTTAACACCAATGCAACCGTTTATTTTTTGAACCACAGACGGTGCCCCTATGCAAGATTTTCTTTTTTGTGAGTGTCAACTATCTTTACCGCCAAACTACCCCTGAATAACTCAGACACATGATGGAGGTGTTTTTGCATAAAGCGCATTTCTCATCTAAAATAATTTCATTATGTTTACAACTGCCTGCATCCGTTCTCTGAATATGTGCGACAGCACTTTGACTGATCGTTTCCTCCTTCGTGAAAGTTGTATTATTAAGTTAACTGAAAAGGAAAAGTATTTTGACAGGGTTAAAATCTAACCGACAAAAATATTGAACAATATAGCTCATGAACTCGGTTTTTCTTCTTCTATTCCAGCTATAAAGACGCTTATGCGTGAGCGAGGAAGAAAGATATTAAACAGAAATGTGTGATCCACCTCAACACTGGTTCCCTCCCTAACTTATTTTGCACCTTGGTTTGAAATTATGGTCCCAGGGATGAGCTCTGATGTATGAAACTCTGTCCTCGCTTTTGGCGTGATTTTTGGAGAGATGTATTAAAGCGTATATTACTGTCGTTTCAGGCAGAACAGCTCTCTCTTCTCCTACACATCATCTAATCCCCTAGCCCTGTAACAGTATGCGCATAAATACTGTCAGCCTCACATCAAGAAATAGAAACTTTTTGGGAGAAAGTACTTCATTGTTCGTCTCACATTTCACGTCGCATTCAAGTTAATTTTCTGGTTTTTGGCAAACACTTCCAAATGTTCTAGGAAGAGTTATAATGGTGAAGACAGAGGATTTAAAGAAGCAACTAGGTTGTCCGGTTAATCACATGAATACCTGAATGGTAGATCCACTGTGTAATCAGAAGGTCACCGGTTTTCGTAGGACAATACGATCATAAGACCAAAAGCTGCGCTTCGTAAGGTTTGTCATCATGGGCTTACCAGACCAGCTATCAGTATATTTCCTTGATCTAATTACTTCACGTTATAAATCGTTTGATCCAGTCAATGAGGCGCATTGTAGGCAAAAAGATGTTCTTAGTTTCTTTTTCTACCAAAACCATTAGCTCAAACACGAAATACCATATTTTATACGGAACATTTTAAGATTGTAAAATTTCTCGTGGGTTTTAGATAAGTCAGCATAGTATAAGCCAATATATTAAATGCTACTAAAGTTCCTCACACCCAACATAACATTCCTATTGGTTATGCATTGTTTTGTCATTCTTTTGAAGGTTGATAGGAGATGTACTCAATATCTTGGACTGGATTGTGTCGTATCAAGTTCGTAGAATTTAACTAGACATCCAAAACTGCAACGCAGTCAAAAGACGAACTAATGCATTATAATGGAAAAATATTTCCATGTGATTTTATGTGACGTTTATTATTGATTTATTTGAAAAATGTAACCTATATTGGTTGTAGCTCTCCATTCGAAATTGTTAACAGTATGAACTGAGTGGTTTTCGGGCGTAGATTACACGCTTGCTTCACATTTCATTCTGTATCAAAATTCACCCATCCTATGTTATTGTTATTATTGTTGTGGCTCTGGCACCACGCTTGTCTGCAAGCTGGTGATATAAACATTATACATATACATTACAGATGCAGATATCAAAATATACCAATACCCTTTTACAAGGCTATGATTATTGTGTTCGTTTGGTGGAAATGAAAAGAGGCTTAAAAATATAGTATTTTATCTAACATATACTGTACGCACGGAGGATTCGACTTATGTAATTTTATGAGATGTAATAATAATAAACTTGCAGCCACGTGAGAGCTGTACAGAACCATTCTCTGTAAAAGTATCAGGTTCACAATGAGGTTGGAGAACTCGGCAAATTATTCTCTCTGAACACCAGAGCCTCTAAAGTGCAATGCAAAATGTGAATGTGAATCTTTCGCAGGGCAGAGTAATTTATTTCGACAGATTTAAGGAGAGTTGGGGGCAGTCAGATGTTCAAACTCGCTTTTGTGGGCGTGCTCTGGATTACGAGAGCTCACGTTCCAACCCGGCAATTGCAGCCAAAATTTGATGATAGGCAACTTTGCTGTCGCCGGGCTCAATACCGCGATTATCTTTTTGGGGCCTTGTGCGACGTGTATCGCCTGAGATCACGGTTCCCATAACTAAACGGTCAGCTACTTGCTAACTTTTACTGTGTATTACACGTGTGTGTAACAGAAATGCTGATTTATCAAAAACGGAACAGTTGTAGTTTGGGAATCGTTTACGGCACACGCCTCCTCATCTGGGAAGGTATATCATCTGTGAAAAATCAAGCTAACTTTCTAATCTCAAAATAATAAGCTAAACGTCATCTGCTAAATCAACCTCTGGACAGTTGGATAAGTAAAGATTAGCCGAAAATTCACTTTCAGATTCAGCTGTAGGTTCCGTAAGAAAAATCAACCATTTTGTTTTTTGTAGGAAACAAACCTTTCCCAGGAAGTTACAGCTCAGTTCCTAGGTTTCTCAATCTTTCGCAAGGTTGAACCAATGCTGCTTTTCTTCCTCAGAAATTTAGTGTGACCATTCTATGTTGCAAATTAGATGGTATCTTGAAGCAAACTAGGATATAAACTAACTGCGTTTTCTGAATTCGGGCGGTGGTGGCCCGGTGCTAACAGCGGGACGTGTGTTCGAATCCCGCCACCACCGCCTGACTCCTCATTGTGTGTGGAGTGGCAGCCCTTTGATTGACCTCTTCCCCCTTCCTGAAAACTGTAAAAAGAAGTGAAAAATGAACAAAAGTAAAAGTAGTAAGTCATCCAGTGAATGAGTAGCTTACCGAATGACGACTGTTTTGCTTATTTGACGAAACAAATTTGACCACACCGCATGATGAATTGCGTTGCACATAGAAGAACGGAGATGAGAATCCTAGAGGTTGAGGATTATTGTAACGTTATTCCAATTTTGTCGAAACGCATCGACACTGCGAATCCATTTACATGACTGAGGATAGCACCGAGTATCATATAAGTAGCAACCAAGCACCGTACCCAGATGTACACCTGACCTTTGATCAAAGTGTTTCACTGCAAGTCACATTGTTTTCGACTGAATCCCAATCCCCGAACATCAAATTGCATACGACAGGCTTCGAAAAATATATTGTGTTTCATTGTACACAGACAAATTGAAACAGTTAAGTTAGTTTCACTGTGTTCAAATCAGTGATACATCTGTATTGTACCTGTCAGGTACCGGTTTCAGTCCCCTTTTTGGGCCATGAATTTGTACCGCTGTTGATATCCAACAACGATACAGCATCTATAAAATGCTTCTAAGCTGCTGAGTTAACGCTCTGTTTACTCTATAAAGAATGATACACTGTGATTGCAATTGCAGTTCTACTTCGCATTGAATCGAAGAAAGTTCTCACATGGTCCATCACAATCATTCGTCATACAGTGACCAGTGGAAAAATGAGAGCAGTAAACCAATTTAGAGCAACGTTTGCCAAAACGTGAAATGAGACACTTCAGACCGAACAGTTTGTTCATCACTGGTTAACTACACACAACGGTCTCCTGGTCTCATACATAGGGTCAAGTGATGAGTTAAAAAAAAGCTGATGCGAAATTTGCTCACATAAACCTCACCAGTTCAAATTTTTATGGTTTACTCTATGCCTTCTGATGAACGATAGTGTGCCCGCCCATGTTTTACCGTTTATCGAGAGATTCCGATACATCACATGGTATGATACTCATGTAGGAAAACAGAGGGGTGGTTTAAAGGTGAATCGGGAGGAGAGCAGAAGAAAAACGAAAAGCGTAAAGCGAATACCGAAAGGGCAATTCACGTAAGTCATGCATTTAGGTTTGTACGGTTTTCGGAGTGGTAAATAACCCTCAGGAACTGATCGGCCGAGTCGCTTTTAAGTTGCGCACGTGTGTCTGTTTACATCATGTGTTAGTGCAAGGTAAGAAGATAGCGTTTAGAAATGCTCAGCGGTTATTTGTTTTTGTACATCTGTTCACTTGAAGCCTTCTGTCTTTCAGTTTGAATTCTACTGTGTTTCCTTTTTATCTAAAATACTTGTTTAAATATTTGCTCCAAGGTATGTCTTCCTCACATGAGAATGACTTCAAAGCCCGGGCAGATGTGTTGCAATATATAAACAACGGTTGCTGAATCGATGAACCCCTTATTCTAGTAAACGGAAACCCATCGACATTTTTAGATGCAATTTCCCACGTAAATTGTACTATTACTCTGTATTTTTCACGGATGCTACCGTTGTATAATTTGACACAAAACCACCATTGTATCTTAGGTACTTTTGTGCTTCGTTTGTATGAGAATTCACCTTCGTTGACAAGGCAACACTTGTGCAGTGCAGTAACGTCCAATTTTGTCATATAGACCCCTGAATATATGAACAATATCAAATCGGATCATGGTGAATCTACCATCCACGTTGGGGGAGCAACGAGGAATAAAGTTAAAGGACGTTTACAAAACAAATTTGGGAAATTCTGAGAAAGCATCGCTCTCCTAGGAGAGTGGCTTTTCGAAACAAACCGTCTCCTTTCTGTGTCCCCACCATTCTCAGTTGCAAAAGCCTATCTTTAATCTGAAATGTCGCCGAATTCAGTAGCTAAGTCCGGCATGGTGAGTATTCTCAACTTGGTGTGAGCGTGCTCCAATAAAGCTGGCTTCACAACAAAAGTGATGATGAAATGGTGCAATCGCATGATTTTGTTCACTAACATGTCGATCGGCCAGTTCCTTATTTCGGAGGATGTAGCAGTATTATAACATTTGTCATTTGTGTTAGATGACCGAAGGTGTGATTCCATATTCTACACTGTGTATAAATGCATTACATTGCAAAGTAAACCCAAGTATTTAATTTTCTATTGATTGCTCATTCTCGTCTTGCCAATATGAGGTTCTGAGTGAAGATGATGACACTCATCAGTGTGACCAATGGTTACGGAAACTGCGCAATGTGACCGCAGTAAACACTGACGCAGTTAAATATCCTTTCGCAATCATAATCTACCTGAATTCTTTACCACCAGATTGATAATACATGCACCACACGAGTTGTTTGCCAGAAAAGAAAGCACGAGCCGTTGCATGAATGTTCATTTTATTAAATGTAGAAACAGAAAATGACTGTGGATTATAGTAATCACCTGCTATAGATCAGCAAAAGTTCACGAAACATACGAGGTAGCTAATACCGAATAGAACAGAAAACATTCCTACGGACCTCCACCTATTTTGTGAGGGACTTTATTTCTCTGCTCTCTACATTTTGCGTGTTTATGATTTTGTAACAATCACCAATATTTCCCGTTAGAAAAAAAGAATGTTTGACAAACTCCAGCTACTTGAAACACCACTGTTTCCTACTCTGACGGTTCATTCGCTTTGAATAGTCTAAGTTAGACTTCAAATCACTTGAAAACTGATTCACTTTTCGGTGTCAAAACTTGGGCAGCCCTTGTAAGCGCAGTTCGGTTGCATTACTACACAACAGTGCGCACTAGTTATTTTATTGCATACCCTAACTGCAGAATGGTAAAACCACCTAGTGGAGAGGACCCGGCCTTGGTAACCGGCAAACCTAGTTACATACACCCAATGTGGCTTTGCACCGGGTCTGAGCCGAATGGCGTGGCAAAAGATCGCGGAGTGCTAACTAAAGACCCTTACTATTTGTAGCGCACTAACTATGAATTATTTCGTTGAACCGTAAAAGCTTGAACAAAGTTCTTCAAAAAACTGACTCGTTATACACAAAATTACTGAATACATTTCGAAGCTCGCTTTAGTCAAAACATCACCAGGTAATTTTGTGGTAAATATAATTTCACTTTCATCACATACTTAGCGTTCTATGGCCCATTCGACGAAGATCGACACAAACTAGCTAGCCCTGTCACTCTGTTTATCAACAACACCGGTTACATGCGGTATCCGTTGTTTGTGGCAATACATTATTATTCCTAAAGAGTATAACAGCTGAAAATGCTGTATCAAGCAGTGAAGTTATGGCCCTGGTACTCTGAACCATGCGTTGAGTAGTTTGAAGTCCATGTCGCGCTCCTGTATCGTTATTATACTGTTAGCTCCCATCGCTCTGATCAACCGTTGACGAGGAAGTGGGAGAACCATGAAGATATGCGCCTTAAATCTCTTACAAGGTAATCACAGTTTGATTTGTGCTCGTTTGGTAAACTCGTATGCACCCGAGAAGGAATGGAACAAGTTAAGTCTAGTTCGTAGAACTTTTTCTTCCCCAATAACTGGTGATCTTGTCAGAGTTTTTTCTTCTTCGGATTTATTATTCCATTTACGGTATTTGTATGTGTTTTGCATTTGCTCTGATTCTAATCTTGTCTATGAAACGCTTGTGCACACGAGCTTAGTTTCGATGACCAACAAGCGGGAAGAGCTGTCGTATATTTGTGTTAACTTTCTCTCAACTCACTCACATTTCAGTTGAGACAAAAAATGAAATAACGAGTTATCATTGACGGCGATATGCGAACAAACATGATGTAACAATACCGCTCAGCCCTGGTGTGAGCTGGTTAGTGCGATGGTAAAGCACTCCTTATATAACATGAGTCCAGAGCCTCAAAACTCGAACGGGATATTAGTTGTACACTTCTGATAAACCTTAATGAGAACGAAACGAGAGCCTAGTGCTTCTCTAGTACCAAGATGGAGGAATAGAAGATTGTGTGCAAGGGTGAATTCGGTAGATCGACTGGTTCAACTTAATTCGTAAAAATATTTTGAATGGGGCTGGATTGGGCTTCCTTTTTGAATATTTGCTGGTTTGTCAAATTGCAAAGCAGTAAAATATGCTGATATACCAATAAAGTTTCAAGAAATTTCAACATGGGTATAGTACAACTGTGTATGTGTTTTACATTTTGTCCTGATTCTAATCTTGTATATGTAAAATAAATTTCTTTTATTGTCAATTTAAATAGATTAATAAGTGATCAGTTATGATATAGCCGAAACAAACATCGTGTTTACTGTTGAGCCAAAATTCTTTTGAAGCCTAATTAATATATAAGCTCAAATTGCCAACTTCCCTTATTAGTACCGATTCAGCTGCCGTTGTGCACATGCTCCGCGGGTCAAACCGGCTAACATCTTGGTCATCATCACTATCATTCCAGTTGCATGAATTGTGACATACGGAAACATGTGGAAATGAAAACAACAACATACTATGGACTGAGTCGGGTTCATGGAAATGTTGAACGTCCACTTCCCATGAGCACTTCTGAGTAAAGGGTCGGTGCATTTGGTAATCCGAATGCGATTTTCAAGACGGACTCTTTGGATCGATTGTAAGACCTCTTAGTTTTCCACGTCTGACTTCGCCCTGGTTTTGTATGTTTGAACTGCCCCCCCCCCAGAAGTCCATGACAGAATCATTAATATTTCGTGCGAAATGGGATTTCATGCACCCACCGGCTTCTTTATTCCAATTCTTAAATATACAAGGAAAAACTGCAGCATAGTTCTGTCCCGACGAAACGCAATTACTCATTTCAGCTGCCTACAACTTGATTTAGATGACCTGGATAGAGTTTTTCTGGGTTATGTCCGCTGGAAACAATTTGTCAGTCACAAGTGAGAGCAGATTTCTAGGTGGGGACCAAAAATTGGAAGCGAGCCTAAGAAGACACTAAAGTCTGGTAATTACACGTTTATCTCTTACAATATTTCATTATCAATAGCGATAGTTATGTTTCCCACAGCCCTGGATTGGAAAACGGCAAACACGGCGTGTTCGAGCGTTCTTATCTTGAATTCATTTCGCATGATTTAAAATGTAATACTTCAAATGTACTGTTTAAATAAATCCATCAATCAGCAAATCATACAGAACAGCTCACATGCCAGATAATCATATAGACCGGATAGTCAGATCATTATTTTATTGTACTTCAGTTCCTGAGTGAATAGGCAAGCACAGACACATGCCAATACTGTTTTTCCTATCCTGGTATCACACAACGGGAGCAAAAACATTCCAAACCTGCAAAATATTTGCCCCAAACAGTGAACAGTAAGCAAGTCTCTTCTTGGTTGGGAAAAGCCCATTCCAATTATTTTCGCCTCTTTCACTTGGCAAGCATTCTTTCAACTGTACCTTCTATTTCTTGTTGTTGTCGTTGTTTGCACACTGCTGCCGCTTTATACGTTTACAAACCAATACCACAGTCCAGAACGATACCTTCAGCACCCCTCACCCCGTCCAACGGGCACAGCAACACGCATGTTGCTGACTGGGTGCGTGAAATCACTCGCATTCTGTCCTTATCACAGAAACACAGATACAAATGTTCAGGTTCGACCTTAACCGAGTAGGCAGACAGGTGGCATGCCGGCCTCATTCGTGAACGGTAATGCTGAGCATAACTCGGTTTGCCGACACCAATGTGTAAGTAACATGTGTACCACCAACCGATCATTCATCGAAATCACAAGGCTGCTTTGGACTGGCAGTGATGGAAAGAGGGATACGGGTGGTCTTTGATCCTATTTTGATTTCGACAGTTGATAGATAACTGATTGCAAACGAGATAAATGTGGAATGAGATTTCGAAAAATGGAGTGATTGTGCTATAACAGTGCCTCAAAACTTTTTCTTCGTAATCTGCGCTTTTCGTACACGTCATATTTTATCCAGACCGTTTGCGTCTACAAGTGGATATGTGATCTCACCGCGAAAAGTAACATATTTGTTCCCTCATCAAACAGAGTGGTTGTCTAATGTTTTCTTTTTTTTTAAGAACAGATGATCAGTGAAGTCAGATGCGCAAAAAATGATTTGCGCTTATCACGGGCGAAGATTCCTCTTGACTGTCAGTAACATAGAAATGGAGTTGAATAGAAGTTTAGCCTTGTAGACAATCGGTCATGAACGTTCTGCGCTTGAGAGGAATTCACCGTGATATCATTGGAAACTATATCATTTGAAAGGATCATGTACACCATCAACTGTTAGGTTATTGCCGCAGGCGCAGTGAATGTAATCTGTTAGTGATTATGAGACGTTAGGTAATTGTTTTCCCAAGAAAAAAGCTTTTGTTTGAGCTGCTTAGTTATTGAGAAAGATCATTGATGAATGTTGTGTTTATTTCAGTTAATAAATCGTAATATAACTATTAAGGAAAAATAAATGGTTTAGCTGTTTCTGCATCAGTTTGTGACGTGTACTGTGGTGTGCTCGGTCACTTAGTTCCCACTGAATTTTGCCCTCTTACTATCCGTTTCCAGTTTTTGAGTGCAAACTCTTCTACCCCTTCCGATATTTTCTGTGGAACCGACCACAATCGTTTTCCTGTATTGGGACTTCACTTTTCTTCAAAATGTCAGTGACAATTTTTTAATTGACCATTTCACTTCGTTTTGCAAGTTTGGGGTGCACATAGAAACGGATATTATTGGGAAGAAAATACACTATACACCCTCCGAGCATGTGGAATGTCTTTTGTTTCTCTATTTCATCAAACACATATACAGTGATGGTATCGCGGTCGTCAAGTGAGTTGTATCAGATCAGGGTAAGTTGCATTGTGCTGTATAATTTTATTTTATTGTATTGTGTTGTGTTATAAATGATTTGTGCAGGCAACTATGCCTCCATTTCACTCACAATGTCAGAGTGGTTGCATATGAGTACGAATTTTGATAATAGTTTAGTCCAGGTGGGCCAATACACAGATTTAATTAGTTTTATTCTGCTGCTGCAGAAGAAAAAACAGTTTTAACTATTGAAAGAGCAGCGTCATAGGTGACTACTTCAGAAATTATGTTGAGTTAGAAGGAAGAATGCGTTTATAACAATCAACATGTTTTAAAGCTTTGATGATGATAATGATGGATACCATCAAAGTACGGTAGTAGTGAATAAAAATCTTTTGTTTTATTTCATTCCATTTTACGGAAATAATGTGACGGAAATATATAGCTGGAAACTTCTATCATCAGTCTAGGGAAAAACAAAATTAAGAAAAAGGACTTGATTTTTTAAATTTCTTGCTACCAATAATCACGTCACATTAGATATTTGAATAACACAGTGTTTCGCTGACGAGTTAAGCAACCCAAACAAATTACTACCAACATTTATTTGTGCCTGTCCAAATGTAAACTTCACTCTAAAGAAGCAAATATCGAACTTGATTGTATTTCTTGAGTTCTGTCTAAAATGCCACAAAGACGAGTCCGGCTACTGCTCGGTTTACAGAAGAACCCCTTTTATTGGACCAGCATTCATTTTAAAATAACGTACCGTCAAAACGAAAGCAAAAATTAATTCAGCGTCTCATCCACACAATACAGTAAACCTACTTGGATGTCGTGACTAGAAAAGAAGTAGTGCTCACGTATTTCAACAAATTGGTTACTCGGATATATTTGTGGATAGTATACTGAAAAACCAGACAAATAAGAGAAATGTAAGAGACAAGTCTCGAAGCCTGAGCGAACCGTACACAGGCGACGCTATGATTCAGATAGCCGATTGGGAGATGATGTTTGTTCTCCATGCAACATTATGGACGGTCATCTCCCGTCTTACATTTGTGTTTGAAACTTAAATGCAATGTTTCTGCTAAAGTCGCTTAATTGCTGTTCATTCTTTCACTTGTTCCTGTGAGACAAATTACCCTAATGGCAAGAGAAGATGCTTCACTCAGCGAGTTTTCGACGATCAAACGATCTGATTGCACACTAGAGTCATAAAGTTGACCCGAAGAGCAATTATTTCATGCCTCAGCCAGTCAAGTTGCACTTTAAACTTGACCAGGGCGTTCTGCTCCCTTTAAAAGGTCATGGAACCGCAGCCTACGCGTATCAAAAGTCGCTTTATGGCAAGAACGAAAACCACAGAAGTTTGCATCTATTGCATCCCTTGTATGCACAAAACCATTTGTGAATTCAGTGTATCTCCAATAGCTCTCCACGGACAATTCTGTCCCTTTGCCATCCTGAATACAAACCAAGGACAGGAGACCCTAAATACTTTTTCGCTTATCACGATGTATTTGTGCAATTACCACCCCGTCGATTACCATAGTTATATAAACTCTTATATGGTAGCAATAAAAACGACTCACTGAGAACAATGCTTGTTTCCGGCATTGTTTTTTCTCAATATGCATCAATGGTTCATTGTGGCCGTCTAATAATCCCTCACCTGGGTATACCTTGTTAATAAGTCCAGTACAATGCGGAAAAAGCAGGTTACTTATAGGTTTAATCGCATTTTAAGTATATCAATTCACCCGACGAAATGAAGGAAATTAGGAGGTTGAACGGGATCGCAATAAGGAGTTCTACTTTGGCTAACCAATCCATGGTTTGGTTTTCGCCGGTTCCACGGGGTCGGCAGTTTGATTACAACTTTTCCATCACCAGTCGAGGTGATTTCTTCAGTACGTTTAAAGTCAAAGTGCTTTTCTTGTACCTGCTCACTTATATCTGTTCTTTTTAAGCGATTATCGTTGTCCCTTGCTCTCACTCTGTTTAACTGGATAAACCGTTGAACTAGCGCGCAGAGAAAGTGAGTTATTCATTCCTCTAGATTTTGGTTTTTGCTCCGTTCTGTGATCACGTCGTGAACGGTTGTTGCGTGTACGCATTATTCAGGATACAGTCTGGTTACTGAAATACATTATAATTCCATTCCATTTACCGACCATTTCAATTCTTATCTAGTAAATTTTTCTACGAAACAGGTTTTACAAACGTTGGGCTTTCCATCGACACCCAATTACAATCCTATGAAGTACTCCATTTCAGGTATTTACAAAAGCAAAAAGTTATTTTTTTTTCTTTGTTTGATCCACTTCTCCTTTTCTTGGCTACTTAGTATGCGGAAATCATTTGGCTATTCGATTGGCCCCGACAACAAATGGCTGTGGTGACAAGTATTCAGAGACAACAACACAGTTCAAGTAGAGGACTAGTATCCATTACTGTCTATTCCAAAGAAATCCTACTTGGACAATCGAGGCTAAACGAGACTGCCCAAGTTCGTCTCACATGTTGTCTACCAGTTTACCTGCGTTTGCAGTGACAACACCATTTGCAGAATGAACTGATCCTTATAACAACGGATTTTGAAGAACAAAAGTTACTTCACTCTCTGACTTAACACAATCCAAATACCCAAACTAATGCAAGACAACTAAGCACAAAGCATATCATCCTCGAATATATAAGTGTATTTTGAACTACATTTTATTGTTTGAGCTGTTTTTAGGCAGTCCGAATGCAAAACCTCCGGAATCTTTAGAGTAATAATCCAATAACGTGACTTTATTCTATTTTCTGTGGACAAAATTGTCTGTTAAATACAATGAAATTCTCATGAGAATGGATGTGGGTTCGAAATTTCTTCTCAACTATCCCTGTGAACTAACTTGTTGAAATACTAGACCGATCTACGATGTGTTACCTGACAAGCAAAATTTATCTAATCGTGACTAACTGATAAGTATGAGCGATTGGTAATGATTTACCGACAATGTATCAACTGAACTTTAATAACTCAATTAAAATAATTTATAGTTCCCCAAAGAAGTAATAACATGATATTGATAACAACCATGGAGTCAACTAAATGATAAGAATTCTCCATCTGGTTAATTTCACTAGCATATGGTGATGCAAATAATGAACCACGTTCTATGGTTTGATACAGGGCATTCCGCTTTATAAAAGGTATCTTCCTTTTTTACTGCACTTCAAATCTGTCAGTAAACAGATTTACATAAGATAAATAGATAGAATAATAAGTAAAGAAAAAAGCAACCAAAAATGAACACGTCAAACTGGCTTAATTCCCTCCCCAAAAGAAATACGAATGGTTCGTTATTTGTCAGAAATCAACTATTTTGAGTAAAATTCTGACATGATCAACATGAAGAAAGCTGGATGGTGACTAGAAAATAACGCGTGTAATTAACTACCAAAAGCTCAATCACTACAATGTACACTCAATGGCCAGAAGTTTAGCATCTTCTTCGACCCTTTAGTGAGACGAGCAGCATAAAAAATGGATATAAGAGATTCTAAATATGAATTCGTTGTGTATATAGCAAATGAAGCGTGAAGTGAAAAGCTAAGAAGCACTGGACAGCTGGTTTGATCTGATTGGGCACCATCAACAATGCGAATCTATCACCCCAACTGCGGATCGAACCCGGGACCCCACAGGCAGAACGCAAGCATGCTACCTACTCGACCACCGGGCAGCTGACCAGACTGATTTTCATTTTCCATCAACATGATATAGCACAACCCATCTTTGTGAGCTTTTTGCGGGTAACAGACTCTGCTCATCTCAACACTAGCATACTCCATTACTCACATGAAGAAAAGATATACGAGAGCAGAGCTTGCAGTATGAGTTGGTTTCATGAACACATTCAGAAGATTAGTAAAATCCGCATCTTTTGGGAGTGACTAAAATTTATTGGGTGAAATGAAAAAATGCGCTCACATCACTTCAATCAAATTCAACATGAGAATCTGAAATTTGTAGTTATTCTCCACTGGCGACTGGTGAGTGCTGCGAAATACAGGAGTAAACCGTTTTTGGAAAGTGTGTGGCGCCTTTAAAAAGGATACTTCTCTATTTAGTTCATTTCTTAAACTTCTGAAGTGATGCCTTTACCATTCGAGAGCATCGGCTTGTGTTTTGAGAATGGCTCTGTCACTTACGCAAATGTTGCCAAATCTGGTCTGGTTTCAATGATTTTTCAGTTGGTCGCTGTCCTGATTATGTGCATAACTCAGCGGTGTTTCGCCTTCATCCATTTTTTGACTGAAATTGACAGAAGATACAAACTACGAGAGAAAACCTCTTTATACACCCTCATTGGTCGTTAATATATAATCCAAGTCTCAACATCACTGAACGACTGATGCATGAAGTCTGACATTCCATCACCGATCCTTCTGGTTAAGAGCTCCGAGCAGATATGTGGCCCATTCAGGGAATTTTCACCTATAATTTGTATCTGCGCCCGCTGGTTTTAAGGTTAACTTGATGAAAACATTAATCACCGTGGTCTGTTTGCATTCACGAGTGATGAAGTCACTTTGCTTCAGAAATGTTAGTGACATTTTACCGCTTACAACAGTGTTCTCATAACTTTTCCCGGGATTACGGTACCGTTAACTTCCTGAACAAAGTTATTGTTGTGGCCAATTTTCTAAATCACTGTGGTGCCACAGTTCACATATTTTATTTTAATTAAATGAAATGTTTTTTCTCTGATGTAAGCCTAACTTTCGAAGTTGCTTTCGCTTTTTGTTATGGTAAACATGTACATCTCACCAAAACAAAACCATATCTGCTCCAGTTACCATAAACTTATATGTCAGAACAACCTATATCTAAACAGTCTCACACAGTATATTTCAAATCAAACAAAAAACGGCGAAGAGGCCATTTTTCATTGATCCGCGCGTACAAATCATTCGGGTGCGGACTGAGACAGCGGAGTGGGGGTTATGCAGAACGATTCCTACCGGTGTTGTTGTGACTTGCATCCCAAAGCGAACCAGCCTTGGTGGTCGACCGCACTCCATAATACAGGTGGCAGAATACCTATATAACATTCACAGTCTGATATGTTCCGGTTAGGTGTGAAGCCACTGTACTTTTTTAATCATTCAAGTGTTCATACACGCAGGGGGGTGTTCCCGTATCCATTTGAGCAATCGCCCGAAGTGAAGCCTGTGTGCATTATTCCACAAGAACAGTAAACTGAGAATGCATAAAATGCGACAGCCGAGTCAGACGCCGTGTTTTTCAGTGGAAGGAACACAAATAGCTTGAACAACACATACAGCTTTCTTGCATCAATGGCGTTGGACAAACTAATCTCACATTGATCAGGAGGGAAATGCACATTGGATTGCTGTTATTCTCGGTTTTCTTCAGTGTTCTCAGTACACGGAATAATTTCGTTACCTAGGATTACTGTAAGAAATCAGGACTCGTTTTTGCTATTACCCCGTTGCCAATGTTTTTAAGTATCCGGTACTAAACAAACTAATTTTTTTTTATCTGTAGCGGTGCACTGATTTGGAAATGAACTTATTTTTATTCCGAAATCGTCATTCTATTTGATATAACCAATTCACGAAACGAATACCATAGGGTATCATCGGATTAAACATATATTCTTTCTTCTTTTTCTTCGTATTGGGATATGTTAAGCTCTGATAATATGTAAACAAATCCTTTCTTAATAACCTAGATGCTGCTGCTTAGGTCGTGTAGTTAATGCACCGGGTCTTGGTGAATAGGCCAGTAATGATGAGGTCAACTGTTTTTCGTTTCACCAATGCTTTGGTATCTTTAGTTCAGAATATGCTTCTATGCAGTGTATCTGAGAGATTTTTGCTTCGATCTGTGAAAAATTGAGAATATTGCGACTTCAGGCAAACATAATTGACTCCGTGGAATTCTAAGAGCAATTGGCCAATTTGTTAGGTCACTAATGTGTGATTTCGGAGTCCCGGGATCGAACCGCTCCGCCGCCGCCCATTTTCCCAGACAACCTTTGTTTGGTCGCAACCCCCCCCTTTCTGAATGTTGACTGTACCTTTGTATATTCAAAAAATAAAAAGGAATTAAAAAGACATTTTCATTATTTATTATTTCTCTTCTAATAACTTCTGATGTTTATTCGAATTACCGTTTTTCCTCCTTTTTTATTGTTTGCACACCAACGATTTCCTAAGCTCCGTGAAGTCACTAATTTTAAGTTTACTGATAATGTCGTAGTTAGATATTGTTATCATAATGTCAATTGTTTGCATGATATTTAAAATTGTTTGATAATTATTTCTTGGTAATCTACATCTGACTTAGCGATATTAAGCACTATTAAGCACTATAAAATGTGATGATATCCCTTTTAACCGTGTATGCGTCCCCTTCACACTCTGGTTAATGGTTTACAATCATTTTCGATAATCTCATTAGTGCAAAATACCTCGGCGAAACTCTTCCTCAAAATATTTAATGGTCTGGTATCATCATTAGAGCAAAAATTAGAGTTTGCAAACTCTAATTCTGCACACCCAGACTATCCGAGTTTGGTGGTCTTTTTTAATCGCTGGATAACTGCTTCATTGCTCCACTGACTGTATTACCCTCCATTGTTATTCGTGAAGAAAAAACTCGCGTTATTTATCTTGAATTTAGGTTTATTAGATTCCTCTACTGGTTCATTGGTGTACCCGGTTTTCTTATGTTAGCCATATCATAAACACATATCCGGAACCACCTAATTAATTTTTCAAAATAGCGTGGAACCAGATCCGAATTTAAACGTATTCGTAAGCCTCCACTCAAAGGAGCAGTTATCTATCACAATAAACGTAGGTGGTCTATTTCCGCACCTCCTTTACAGCATTGGTATCCGCGTTCTTTCGCGCTGAACAGTTTTCCTTGAACCGTACTAAAAAGTATTCCACATAGTGTGAAAAACATTTGAGGAAATGCCTTTCCATGTAGATGAGATGGGTCCTTATGCAGAATCATTTGTCTTGCTTTCGAACGAAGACATTCTGCAAAGTTAACATGCATCTTATACGGAGTATATCATGAACGTTTAGTGCATAAGATTAAATCTGTAACGAAATTATCAATAAAAGTAGTATTGTTCAGATTGATCAGTGCTTTAAGTAAGAGATAACGAAAAGTTGTTTGAATACCCCTTGTTTCTAAAAACACTCAATTCTGAAGTGCTGAAAATGTTTGAAAATTCTCCCCTTTTAGTTCTCAGAGCAGAACTAGATTGCGACCTTCCGAGATATTTCTGAAACCTCTTTGCCGAAATGTCGAACATCCACAGATGCAATGGGAGCTGCAGATGAAATTCGAGCTTACGAAAATCAATGACTCCTTCCAATGGTCAAGGAAATGCGGGTGAAATCCTCAGTGAGTGTCAGTTTGGTTCGGATAGAAGTCTACACAGTTGATGCTATACATAGATGTATCACGTCGATTTTAAAAAGGTGAATACAACTTTGAAATTCTAGACGAAAACTTCTGCTGAGGTGACGTTTACTAGATGTGTAAACGCTTCACAGTTACAACCTACCTAGTGTTAGAAGGGTAAGGGTTTCCTATTGTTGTCAATACAGTAGACATTTAGTTGTCTATGATCACTTGGAAGACCTGTGTGAAGCCGTCAATTTTATAAAGGTGTGGATGAGCACATTCACATCCCCTGAGTTTCTTCCTAAATGGAAATACCAATAATAAACCACACTGATGTTAAATTAAGGACACCCATATTATTATAGGCAAATCGCACATGTATAACCACGTTGACCTCTGCTTGTGGTTATTAAACTACTGCGGGATAAAATCAGACAACCTGAATTTCACAAACTGTACCTAGTTGACCTCAGCTCATGTTCATCAACCATTACCTTGCCTTTCATTTCACCTCTGTTACCATGGGGAAAACGTGTGATCGTTCGATACCCGCATCATTTTCATTCACAATTATTGCAAAACAACAGTAAGTTATATTCAGGTTATAGGTATGGGGTAAGCCGTGAACTCTGCCGTTTAAATATCAAAAGTAGCATAAAAACTAATATGCGTGACATTAATGTGGATGATACGATTTACAGAATAAGAGGCATATCATCACCTTTCTAGTTATGGTCAACCATCTGTGAAGAGCAGAAAACCCATTTTTATTTCTGCAGCAAAACCGCTTTCAACTGCGTTGCTGTTAAAATTAGTGTGCTATTTCCAGTTCACAACATACACTGCGACAAACGCGGAACAAATGGGATCTACCGGTAAAAGATCTCTTGAATGACTATCGTCGAATGATTTGCCTCCAATGGGTTATGTATCGGTGTCAGTGAAGAGGCACGCAATGTATAGATATCTTGTTCAGCAACGAAGCAAGACTCAACTATGATTGATAGAAGGACTAATCTCTACAGATAAAAGATAGAGGGAAAAGAGAGCAGAATGAGTGTACTGGCATTGCAAGGCGGAGGTGATCAGAATTCTTCTAGGAAATGGTGATTTATATGATCTGATAGGGGGAGGGGGGTGAGCTGATTTTCATCGATCAAGGAGTCAGTAGTTAGAATTGACTAAGCAACTGAAGCTGCGGCTAGGAAATAGACATCAAACGATGTTTCGGGATACTCCAGCACTTTGGTATAAACACGTCTAGCTATTCAAGCCCCATCATGATGTATTCATGCGCATCACGGTCTCCTAGATTATGAGATGGTAAACCTATTGAATACTAAGTTTCTCACTAAAGAAAAAGAAAACTTAAACTGAATAAACGCAAAATATTTAACTTATGGGAGAGATTACAAGTGGTTTAGGAAGAAGGCCGCAAAACTGGTTGAGAGCATTGCCATACTGAGGGGTTCCTATCATTGCTTGCAAAGGTAGTTCTACTGAATACGAATAAAGTTACATATCACTGAAGTTCTTGCTGCAACGATCATATGTTAGCGGGGTGTTTTGATGGATTTAGCTAAGCTTTTGTCCTTGTAGCCCAGCTTCTACGCTAGTGAATAGACGTATCCGTGCTTTATCCCGGCGGAGTAGGATTATCGTGTCATTTCGACGAACAGTGCATAACATATTGATTGTTTTGAAAAAGCGATTCAATAGAAATCAGCATTGAACGTATATCTAATTTTTCACCATAATGATTTACATGGAACCAAATTGCGCTCATCTTCAATCAGGAATATAACAAATAAAAGGGCAAAAGTACGTTCCAGCCAAAATGTTTCAAACAGATTTTGTTTTGTTGTTTATATCAGTGGAAATATTCTGCTTGCATCAACTGTCTTTGTAAATGCAATCACAGGATATTTAAACCAACCCAACGGTTTGTTTATTCATACTTGCTCTTAATAAAACAGCTATACCTATTGCGTAGTTTTAATTCAAAGTATTCATCCAGGAAGGCCCAACAGTGGGTATGTACTTTGTTCCAAACTGAATGTGAGTAGTGAGAAAAGTGAAGTACTTGGGAAAGGGTTTTTTGAACAGTACTCTTTGCTTTGCGAAATGTCAGTTACTGCCTCAAAATCGTTTTCTATTCACCAACATTCCTAGGCCATTATAGACTGTATCGATTTGTACTATGATATTTCCTTACCACCGGAATAACTGCCAAAATATAATTACCTAATATTGCGCCAAATGAAATAGACACACAAAGCAGTGTTTGAAGCTCTGATTCAAATGCTTTTTATATCAGTACACCATTTTGACTTAAAAATCCATAGAAAATGTATTACATGACCATAACCATGCTAATACTATTCCTATTCTATGATCCTCTGCTCAAGTTGTTGACTCGTTGACTATGTAGCTCACAGTTGATGGTTTTGAATCCCAACAAACGTTTACGCATTTCAAGTCCAGAGAGGGTATTACAAGGGGAGAAAGACTGTGTAGTCTTTTTCTTGGACATTCACATATCGAATTCCATCGTAATTCATTCATTACCTAGTGTAAAATTCCACAAACACCTAAAGAGTGAGACCCATACAATATATTATGAGTAGAGCATGGGATCCGTGAATTTATTTTAACTTACCAAGAATATAACAGCTATGATTGCATGTACTCAGTCTTCATCCAAAGTTAGGAGCTGAATAGGAATGATTGAAGATAGTTACATTGCTCATGACATCTCAGCTTATGATGCATTAAACTATATGATCGTGAATAACATGATGAATACCTTTAAAACATTTGGATGAATTGAAAAATGGACCAATAAACTGAGTACTGAGTAATTACCACAGAGAAAATATTCTAATTCTTCAATTGCAGAGGAGTGATACTTCAAAAATGTAGTGGAGTTCGGAATCAACGCTAACTGATGTGTGATTGATTGGGTGTATAAGCTAGTAGTGACCTCTCGTAGTAAAATTATATATGTTGAACTGTTCAATTTATTTATTGTTATATATTCTGGTACTTTAATATGGAATACGTTTGATGTAATACAAAATGAAAGACATAGAGAACTGTATTCTTTCTCATTGAATACCCAAGAAGACCATCAGGAAGTAGCTTTTGAAATGTGGAATGAAGGAAAAAGAATGAAGGGTGAGCGAATCGCATAGTTCAGTTTATGAGTCCATGCAAAACTATGAAATATAACACAAACAAATTAGTGTTTAACATTTTGATTTTTTAGTGCAAAGACTAAGTAACTTCTCTTGCACTGGTGAAATAAAGTATAAAGAGATATCGTTATTGTTACTTGTAAGAAATGCTCATGTTGCTTTCGCATTTTGGTTGAAAAAACCTTGTGACTCAAAGTGTCACACATCAAATAGATAAATAGGTACAATTTTTAGCTTTCTTCATTTCACGTGAATCAGGTTTGACCCTTATTGGAACACTGTAAGCAACGAAGCGGTTTCCTTTGATTTGAAAGTTGTTTTATGACTGCAGAAATTGTGAAAAAGATAATTCTTCCACACAGATGTACGCGGAGTCCACGTGCCAGCGTGTGGTTCAAAGCATCTAGTAGAACTTCTGTCCGAAGAGGGATCCTTTGATGGCGAGATGAGATGCCCATTCACGTGATCAACTTGTGAAAAAACGAAAAAGAAAAACACTTTTAAAAGTATCGGACGAACGTAAACACGAAATGTGAAATAGGTGTTATCTGCAGTTTGGTTAGATACAGTGTCAATAATTATTTTATTGAAAATATTTTTCAATCATCATTTTTTTGTCTACTGAAGTCAAAATTGAAGAAGTTTTACCCTGTTTTATATACTTCATTTTAGTGTGAATATGGTGTTTTTGTTTTCTTATTTATTTATGTGAACAGTTTTACAGGTCACATGGCAATCTGAATACTGAGAAACGAAACAATCGGGTTTCAATTATTCGAAATCATGTGAATATGAATCGTTAGAGTATAGAATAGAAGTGCAGAAGTTAATTTTGGGTACAAACCGTGACTGCAATGTGGCAGAGCTAATCATTTAATATTCAATCGTTTTTCTTATACAGGGGTGTTCAAGATGTAGCTTTTCTTATATATGAAACCAAAGCACCAGCCATTTTGTTATTTGGCTCCTGAATGCTTTTACCTGACTAAGTAGTTTATTTAGGTTGTTCTACATAAGAAAGGAAATGAGAATGCACGGAATGTGACGACAGAACCAGGCATTCTAAGCTCCAGCTGTAAAGAAATACTTGGCTTGTCTGGTAGTATTTCACTTGCTGCGTATGAAGTCTTAGTGACTGTACCCGAGAATTTATTTAGTTATGTTTGGTGGTGGATACCCCTTGAACGACCTAGATACATATAGCGGCCTCGTTTTAACTTCTTTGTTCTTAAAACTATTCCCACTACGCTGAATTATCTAGTTAAGTGGGTGCCCAGTGCGTGGAAAGATGGTTTAGGAACCGGAACGTTTATTCTACTATTCTGTTGCAGCAAAGTCCTATTACCATGTTGGATGTTCACACCCTTACATTTTAAGATTTTACGTGACTAGCTCCTGCGTGAGGATGTTTTGGTTTCTTGGATGTCTTGAAGTGTTGTTATTCACAACTATCGGTTTGCGGCGAATTCCAGGCCAATGGTTTCTATTACCTAATAACCCTAAGTCTTATCTGAACTTTTCAACCCAAGTTGACTACCCCAGGTGGTAGTCAGCAGTCCCGAGTGATGAAGTACTTACAATTTATACATATGGCATTCGCCTACTGACAAGACCTCATTACCAAACGTTCGGACAGAGCGCAGCAGAATATCAAGAATCGGTACGTAGTCTGGTGTACATGCAGATTCAGTGGTTCTACGCTCGTAATGTGATTTCATTATTGAACAAATTATTGAGGTCATTCACAAAGTCAAGATGTGTGAACATATGTATACCTTGTATTGGATCATCATCCAACTGGATTAGATTATGCTGTAGAGTGCAACATTTTTACGAAAATTTTAGGTTTTTGCGTGTTATTCTTTTGATTTTAACAGGTCACTTGTGTAGTTGCTGATTGGTTGGATAGTTCCCAGAGTGACCCGAAGACAGTAACGTAATTTTGAAAACGATTTTTTGTTTTCATGAATAGTACTAAATTTAATAAATGGTTTGTTTGCATGTTAATTCGAGTCTGTTGTACAAAGAACGCTATCAACATATCCTGTGTTAAACACCAGTCCTGGAATGGACGATTCGTTTATTTTTGAGATCTGCCATAAATCAGCAACAAATGGTGGTTCTAGGAATAAGGTCTGGGATAATTCAACCGTTTTGTCGAGAAATCTGATGAATAATTTACATTTCTTCTATAGACTTTTTTAATTTCTTTTATTGAATGCATTATTGTAGAACCATTATAGGGAAGGAAAAATAGCTAATGGAAGAATTACGGTTAGAATAACTTTAAATAGCGTGAGTGGGGCTCGAACACAACAACCAGGACGATAGTCGTTGATCCTAAAGGCTTGCCCAATGTCACATATGGCCATGAATAGGAGTAACTACTTATCATTCTGTTTTTAATATTATTTAACATGAATAACGCATTTACCGATGATCAACGCTCACTAATGGCGGCAAAACATATATATATTTTCACCGGCTTGCCAGCGAGCTTGGTGCAACTGCAACACAAAAATAACAAAATAGTAGAGTATATGTAGTTAAATAAAGTAAACTACCAGGATCCATGAATGGTAGTTTCGAGTAAACCGTTATCGAGAACATTTCCTGGTTGTATGCACTTTCATCACTGCAATGGGATAAAATGTTCGAAGCATAAAATACATTCTATTGTTTCCTGCCAGCCATTTTTCATGAAATCGTTATGAAATTGTGTTTAGTAAAATTTTTACGTTTCAACTCAGGCAGACAAAAGTTGAAGAAATGAAATGGTGAAAAGGCATAGATACCGGGGGCACACACCTAGAGCTATATGCTTAATTGGTAAATTAGTGTTTTCGAAAGCCTGTCACGGATGTACTTTTGTAGCCCACCACTTTCCAACATGGAAGCACAATCACATTTTCGGGTGACTTTTACAGAACTACCGACCACCTGGATGGAATCCAACAGGTGTATTCTTCTAACTTACCGAACCACAGGCAGTCGCGAACGAACAACTGCGAAAAATCTGTATAACTCAAATTAGGCATTTTTACACATGCAAAAGTTTGAAACTAAGACTCTTACTGTCGTGATGGGGTAGTGCTCGGAAAAACAGTTGATGTCTGGGGATTAGACACAGGGGTAGCTAGGTATAGCAACAAGAAATACCGACGTCTACGGATTCGTGTTCATCTCAGACACACTATTCAAGTATGACATTTCACTAATAACATTTGTCTAAACCAATTACAAGGCAGATTTGCCAAATGATTTGGTTTCAGTCCTGAAATCAATCAATAACCGCATTACCATTACCGCATGTTGTCACATAGCCTAGGTGTTATAGGCACCTGGGCAACAATGAACTAGTTATGGACCCTTTGACCGGTTTTCTACGACTCTGTTCTCATGCTGTACTATGTCTTGGGGCGTATCAAATCTACTGACCAGCTACTTATTGAACGTATAGATATCTAATACATCAAACTAAGTTCTTTAATTGTTGAAAGGCTGGATTGGTCGTTGGTAGAGTAGTGCTTTATCAATAAACAGATGTTATCCTCAAGAGGATGACAAATATGAACGTATTGATATGAAAAATATGCAGATGGAACATCGATAGGAAGTAGCGTGCAATCTCAAACAGGGCGCTTTTTCTGTCTGAAAGATTTGTTTGGGAAGTTGGCTGAATAGTCCCATTGAGCACACTTCTAAAGAAACAGAGTAGTCAACAAGGGGAAAAAGAAAATTGTGATAATTGTATTCTGCGCAGTTATTTATACCAATGATGAAAACAAAGATGTAGGTGGGGGTACTTGCGTTAAATTTATCCTTGCACTGTCGATTTTCCACATCTGAAGCTACGTAACAGGAAATATCTAATTTTTATTGTATCTCGTATTATCATCAGTCAAGAGATTTGAAGATAAATTAATGTACTGCAGTTGCTAAATAAAGGTTGCTAAATAAATGTAATAGCGCGTTTTTGAATATTTTTCTTGGAAGTATCCTCAAGCGATGTTTGATTGGTCGGCAATGGGATGATATAAGCACACTAGGTCAGTTTGTTGTAATATGTATCATATCTAATTTGCCACGATACGATGGAGAATAATGGAATGCGCAGGCATAGGTGATAATTTTCAAGAAGCTTAAATTCATCTTGCGATTAAAACCAAAACATGAGGTGGCATTACGTTAAAACCTAGTTGTCGTGAAACGACGTACAATCGCGAATCAATGCAAAGTTTGTGGGTGTAAGATGACAAACAACAATCCAGCATGCTCACTAAGTCAGTTACAGCTGAGGTTGGAGAAGAATTTCACAGGCAAGTCGATCAGTAGGATATTAGTTGCTCGACAGACATCGCCAGTCAATGGCGAAGCAGATTATTTTGCTTGTAGAATAAAATAAGAACACTGTAAAATTCAAAGGATCACAAATGCCAACTGATTACAAACATACCTCAACGCAACATTCAGTTCATATATTGAAGAAACCATTTCCAGCATAGGGCCTTGACTTATCAAGCGATAATGAGTTTTTAAGCAGAGCCATCAGAACTAGTAAAGTATCAAACGTGAACACCCTAGTATGTTAATGTCTCCTCGTCATTTGTTATAGAGAAACCGGGCGTTATATTTTTCTTCATCTTTGACAGTGAACCCATTCGTTGAAAGGCTTTTCAAAGCACAGCAACATGTCATTAGCAAAATTCCCCTTCTCACACCACGCACTCCTTTTTTAAATCCGCTTTGAGAGAACAGTTTGCTAAATTAAAAAGTTAGTTTTTATTACATATATTCGTTTGATTCATTTAGTTCATCAAAACTTGGTTCACGGAAAATACTGTTAATCTTAAGGACGTGCATAATGGTACACGAGTGAACTTCATCCGATCAATTTACGGCACAGCACTGATACTGTTAAA
This sequence comes from Echinostoma caproni, assembly GCA_900618425.1. NCBI lineage: Eukaryota > Metazoa > Platyhelminthes > Trematoda > Plagiorchiida > Echinostomatidae > Echinostoma > Echinostoma caproni. Next base: position 18,556 of record UZAN01042628.1, on the reverse strand, counting down.
ACGGTCAGTTGAACCGCCTTCTACATACTGACTGATTGCAAACATAGTTACGCATTTTCTCCACTTTGTATGCTAGATGCCGCAAAACTTTTCTTTACCTTAGAACGGTAAAACGCCACGGAAATGACCGTATTAGACTGTCAAAACGGTCTTTCAATCAATGGAGAGCTGTACCGAGGCACTGATTCATGACTCAGCCTCTCCTTTTATTGAATAACTGAATTTTATGTTTTGACGGGTAGCATTGAACTTACGCAACGACGGTGGTGGCCCGATGGTAACGTCACCAAATTACCACCTCGGGGGACGTGTGTTTGAACCTCACCACCACCGCCTGACTTACCCCATGTCAGCCCTTTGATTGGTCGCTTCCCCGCGACCGAAACTCTTATCATTGTGTATTCAACAACCGGAAGTAAAACTAAGAAGAGAAGAAAGAAAAGAATACTTTGTTTCCAATGTCACGTTTGTCATTCAATGAACATCATTCACATAGTGTGCAATGTGTATATATATATATATATACATATAAAGAGAGAGAGAGAGGGAGAGAAAACAAGCTTGAATTAATGATGAATGTTGCATGTCTGCGAATTCGGCATCAATTAGATTGCCAAACAGAAATCCTAGTGGTGAGTTCCCAGCTTTATCGTTTTATCATCAATGGAACTGCCTTTTGAAATTAAACTGGGAGTCTTACGTTCAGAAATAAGCAGCTTTGCAAGTCATCCGAGGAAAGATATATCTCATGGTGCTCGACAAAATGTGTTTTACACTACACGCCTACGCAGGTTGTTCCAATGCCAGAAATACCGCCAACAAGCTTTTAATGCATGATATGATGAATGACATTTATCCGGAATCCGTTCCAACAGTGTTTTCTCTATGTACATTCAGGAATCTACACCACTTGGGAATCGACGTCCATGGTTGCCAACTACGTCTCAAGATGGTGCCATCAATGATTCGAGTTACCGTCAAACATTTCTGTATCTTGCTTAACGAACCTTTGGATTGTATAGTCTTAGGCTTCTCCGCATTTTAGTTGATTTTCAATCACCTAGTATAGCATACAGTTTTTCTGTGTAATTGGTTTCATTTGGCACAATAATCCCGGATCGCCTATCTAGTTTTGATATCAGAAAATCTTGCTTTTTTATTCATGTCCATTTGAATTATGTTTTTACGAGTGAAAAATGAAAATACCTGAATATACCATTTCGTTCTATTCTCGTATTATCCTTTGTGTGTTCCCGTAGAACAACGTAAGCCACATGGACAGGCAATAGTTCGCACTAATCTGTGGACGCCATTCGGTGATGCTGGAAACCTGAACGATTAAGTCGCTTTAAATCACACTATCTTTGCATCAGCGTGGACTAAACCACAGCAGTAACCCACCTCCGAATGGAATTCGAGGTCGAATTCAAAAGCGGGATAGTTGTCGCATACTGATCATGGTGACAACCATAATGATTGGTTAGTGCAAAACCTCTCTTTGAACTCAAAATCAATTGACACTGAGGCTTACGCTCTTATGATCCACTCTCGCGTTTTGATTAATCTCAGTGATTGGGTCACTGCCAAATATATCTATACTGTCAGAATGAAAGATTTATAATCTGAAATGTGGATCTGGCCTAGCAAAAAACAATTATTTATGCATTAGCATAAATACATAGCGTCATTTATATTGTTCCTGGTGGCAGACTGTGGTCTGCAAAGAGCAGTAGTAATAAGTACAGAACCATGTAGAATGAAAGCATTTCCAATTGGTTTGTGTGCTAGTGCACCTACGTTCGGTTCGCGTTTTGAATCTTAAGATGGTAAAATGGTACCACACATCTGGGTTAGCTCTCAACCTCACTCTACCTGAATTGGCAATGGACAAAATAGATTGATTTCATTAGGACAACTGTATCTCAACTGGAAGACGTAGCACACATGGAAAGCCCGCACGCACACAGATGGCTCGCACGGTGTTTGCAAACTTCAGGCACCTCTGATGCTTCCGTGGCATTCCGTTGTCCTCAAAGGGGCTAGCGTAAGATTAAGCAGTTAGGTCCGTGCTACTGCATAGAGAAGGTATTTTACCGTAAAGGAAACAGGATAAGTGTTCTAACACCTAGTTTACGCTGTGTTGCACTGGCCGGTGAAGCAACCGAAAAAACGAGGTGCAGAATTTTAGTCAATCTAGGTGGCTCAGGTGCCGCAAATTACGTTTACTGGAACTGTAACGCATGCTATAGTGTATTCCTCTTCGGAGCGTTACAATTTCTCAGACATAGTGGGTAGAAAATAATTCAGTAGTTTAACTTGGTCCGAGGGTAACAAACATCTCATCATGGATTACAATCAGGCAATCATGGGGCCAGTGTAATCGATACTAAATGGTATGGTTGAATGTTTTAAACGGTGGCGCTCCTAGATTTACTCAGTTTCTTGCTAACTTTCGTGTACGTGAATTCTCTCTTCCTCCATCCATCCATTCTTTTTTCCAAGTAACCAAATGATAGCAATGAGAAGCATGGCAAGAAAGTGTATGGCTATTAGTCTTAAAATCTATCGCCAAACCGTCAAATGTGGTCCCACGTATGAGAACCTCTTCATGAACTACACTTTATCATAGGAAAACTTTTCATTTACTCTTGAGTGAATAATATTGTCGAGTTATGAGAACAAATGAGCAAATACATTACACGGCACGTAATAAAGTAGCTTAAAAATGATTCTGTGTAAAGTTCAATAATATTCAAATCGCAAAAGAATTGATGACAACCAAATTGTATTCCTCAATCAGAGGTATTCAGAGTAGTAGATGTGGCACTGCACCTCTGATCGTAGAGTTCACCGCTGCTGTCCGGAAGCGGTAGTGGTTTTCACCTGTGTTAGTGACGGTCACCGAGGTTTTTGATTTTAACATAATTGGATTTTAGGTAGGCAAATTTACAATACATGCCCACCGTTACAGACACTGGCTTGTCCATTTGCAGAGAAATAGACCTTTAATAATATTCCATTCCAGCAATATGTTTTACTGATACAAGTTGTTAACCATGAATAAAAACAGGAAAATGGAAATTTACTTGGAATAATTATTTCCTGACAGAATTACAATTGGTAAATGAGAACGCATATCGTAGCCCATCATCTGAGAATTGCCTATCAACTAGGTGCCCATTTAGACGGTTCGTGCATTCCCATGAAAATGACTTTATAGCTAACCTATGCAAAGAAGCCCTGGATAGTGTTTAGATGGGATGATCAGGTAATAGTGTGCCTG
>UZAN01042628.1:0-14878 GCA_900618425.1 Echinostoma caproni | reverse complement strand
AAGAAGCCCTGGATAGTGTTTAGATGGGATGATCAGGTAATAGTGTGCCTGCAGTGCAGTCTTTATTGTAACTTGCAAATTTCCTTGTCTCCCAGTTTCAATAAAATAGCGAGTAAGCTTCCCGTAATTTTCGTTTCACGCAGTTACCCGACGTATTCAAAAGTAGACACTCACGTGACGAAACCGGTAGGTGATAGTGATTAGTTAGATTATAGATATAGTCTTAGAAAACTTATTAGGATCAAGTTATCTGATTTAAAGGTTAGGTAGGACCAACCGAATCGCGTCTGACATTTTACTATTTGTCTGTAACAAAATGACATCACTCAAAATTTCTGCTATGTAAATCCGCCCGTTTGAAAGCGGATATTTGGATATTTACAAATATTTGTATATTGAAAGTTAATAATAAACTTGATCATATAGTTTCACAATTGTGCCATCTACTACCAACCTCAAAACATTTACAGCTCTAACCTNCTAACCTAGCCGGTGACACAATTGGTATTCATTGTTCAGGAGGCCAACGAACAAGCACGAAACAACTGATCAAACCTCGCTCTTGTCTTCAATATTCAAAAAGTCCTAGGAGAAATTAGCTGAGCACAACACACGAGCAATCACTGACCGTCCATGCATTGCAACATAACCCTAAATACAATAAAAAGGCAAAGTGTCTGATATTTCTGAAATTAAATGGGAATACATAAGAATGATTCACTTTTAAATAAAAATCATTTTATTTATGAACTGTTAATTGGACTCAATCACTAAGAACCGTATGTTTGCTTGCATAATCCAGAAGTGAGTAATGAAGTTCGTTCGTCGAACGTTCATTAAAATTGCAAGATTTTTGAAATGATTTATTCGTTTTGAGCACAAACCATCTGCTTAATTAATGAAACCGCTTGAATTTGCCGGCCACAAAATATTTTCATGTTATTACCTTTGTGCTTTCGATACGATAGATATCGATTTCTTTTCGATTCGATTGAGCTCTCATATACTGTGATCGTGGGATTACCTCATTTCGCCTTTGCTGAACTACGTGCGACTTATGAATAGTTCATAAATAATGGAAAATAATATTTTTGGTCATTTATGAACAATCGCGCACAAAATCGATGCACATATAGTACAAATTCAAGTGGTTACAAAAAAACATTTTTAATCAAAAGCTTTTTGAAGATCTATGACTTGTTTGTCTGTTGTAACATTTGAGAATATAAATACCCTTTTATGCATGTGAAAACAAACCGACAACAAGCTCTGTGGCTCATTTCACTCGTTCAAACTATACTGCTTTTGTCTTTTGACACGATTTAAACAGCTGTGCAAATTTATTCGATTTCTCGAATCGTTTTCATTCACTAAATTCAGTGCTCCTGAGGTTTATCCGAACGAACCGATTTCACGGAACGGAGATACCAATCAAACAAAATGTTTAAATGTTCACATCCTGAGTTATTCCTTAACGTACTGCTATTAGGGCGGCACAATTTCATAAACTTAAAGCAACCTATTTAGCCGGTAGCCTGAAGATGTGCATAGGGGTATGTCAATCAGAAAGTCCTTCTGTGGCGACAAACTCGTATCCAATTACATTCCAGGATTCCAGCAATGAATATCTACCTCAGATGTCTACTGTGGAATTCCTCAAAAACAGCTTCATATGTCAAACATCCTAATTGTCAATTTTCATTGAACTTTGCGTATTTCATTAGAGGCTTTACTTAATCGTCGTTCTCCCATATTTCCGCCAAATGTTGATCTCACGACTGCAAGCAACTAAATGCTTATTACTGAATGTGTAGTACGCTTCCCACTTTTTCGGTCGCACAGTCAGTTATAGAACCAAAAAATCTCATGAATAAACTGAATAATACGGGTAATTTCTATTCATATTGCAATGAGTTATAGTGTAGATTTGTTCTTTGGATTTCGCACAAGAATAATTTCAACCAGTTTTTCTGTTTTGTGCAACTGTTCACTCTCGGATGAATGGCAAACAAAACAAGTGTATACGTGAATGTGTGTATCGGCAGTGTAACATTTATATGCTTCGCATAACTGTTTCATTGTCATGCGATATTTTAAAAAAAGTTGGAAAATTTTTTTCTGAAATCATGAATCATATCTTATTTGATAGAAAGAGGTTAAAGATTCACTTCTCATGATGGGTTCTATTTAGAGAAGAGCATGAACAGAAGATAAAGGAGGAAGAAATTTAAAACATCAATATCATTCGTCAGTTCTTAACCCTTTTACTAAATAATACTAGCAAATTTGAACCCAAATTGTACAGAAGTTTTCAATAGATATCAACATAATAATACAAAAACTCAATGAACGCTGATCATAAATCAAAACCGTGACCTGTCGGTATGTTCGAATTGCAAAACCGATTAATTACTTTTACAATCACAACGATGTTTATATTTGCATAACTTTAAGAAAAGATTGTTTGCAGTATATTCGACCTGCAAACCGATAAACTGAGGTGTAACTACATCTTACTTACTGAATGAAAGAAACATTTTGAAAAAGAGTTCGTAGTGCTTTTGCCCTAGGGTTCTTTTCCGTTTCGCCTGATGTTTGTGACCTGCTTTACGCATCTATTTATCCTATCGAACCTATTCACTATGGACTACAGAATGTGAAAGTAGTGAACTGGTGTATTATATCAAATGTGTTACATTGGCTGTTTGGATTTATTTAATCTGAATGTACGAGGTGAAGTTTCCAAGTTTGAGATGACTACCGAAGACGCAAGAATGGGAATTTGCAGGACTATACATCATTCGTTGTTGGCCTTATTTTCCAGTCGAAACTCCAAACGATAGACGACAACCTATTTGAATTTGAATAATGAATTCTATCAGTGAAAAGCAAAAGCAGTCATTCAGCGCATCGTTTCGTGTCAGCTTTGCCACCCAATATTTTGTTAATTTTTTTTCATTTTCACCTCGTTTTATTCGACTCACACTGACAAAGTTTTCAGGAAGAAGGAAGCGATCAAGCAAAGGCCTGTAATACAGCTCACAATAACGAAAGTCAGGATTGGGACTGAAACACAAGCTTTCCAGTGTGATAATTGGGCGAAATTACCACCTGGCCACCTCCGCGATGGTATTACAAAATAGAGTCCATCGTTTGGCATCTCATATGGCTTCAATCATTAATAATTGATGTGGGCATCACATGTCAGTTTCATCCACTGGCGCACATGAAACTTTGCTCGTCTGAGTCTGACGACCAGAATCCCATAACAACTAATTCGATTTCTAATCATAACGTACTTGATTTTGTCCAGTTGCATACATATTGTCCTCTGGTAGTTATGATTTTCGGTCCATGAAATTCAAGTCGAAACTGCAAATGAGACTTCATCCTGAACAACTAAGTTCACATGGATTTTATTATCCCCTTTGAGCTCATTTGGAGGACTCATTGATGGCCCGTTAGTTCTGTATTTATCTCGTCTACCGCTGACTGACTGTTTCTATTAAAGTCGTGTACGTCTGAATCAAGATTTCCCCGACTGGGTGTTAGTCTTGTTATTGCTACTACTACTAATATTACTACTACTACTACTACTACTACTACTACTACTAGTAGTAGTAGTACTGCTACTGTCACTGTTATGGACGATAACTTTAAATCATGCACATTTTGGTCTATCTTACTGTTACTGTTGTGGGATACTACTCACTTGTGAGTAGTGATTTATTTCAACAATCAAAAATCAAGAAAATCACCGAGGGCAATTTTCTGGGTCCCAAAGAATAACCATTGGTTGCTACATTCATTATCCATCGTGTGGACGGGAACTGCTATGGTATGTTTCTGGTTAGATTTTGTGTTATGTATTTCAAATTACTGATGTCCCATCTGTGATCCTCAATACAGAACTAACCTCGACCAGCACTGTCTTCTGGAATTATAACATTAATAGCATGATAACAGGGTAACATTGTGACTTTTAATGTACTTTCCGCTAGTTTCATAACTTTCCTCTAACAATTTTTCAATCGCTATAGAAAACACTGTGCCTTTGCTTTATGATATATTTCTCTACAGCATAGCCTTAACAAAAACTATAACGTATAGATGTTAGGGGAACAAAGTGGGTAATCGTTTGGATCAATAACCTTTTGCGATATAATACCACCATTGTCTTGTATTTTCAATGTATGGTATGATCCCATATTTGATGAATTAGAACAATTTCGAATATCTTTTAAACTTTTTAAACTCAATTTACCTTTATTTTTATTCAGTGAAAACGTTTCACTACCTATTCAATGAAAGTTATTCACTTATTATTCCAACATAATCATTCCTAACTTGGGTCCATATTTCATTTAATTGGTATCAAAAGAACGATATCTGATGCAGGATTGACATCGATTAGTTAAATGCTGCACAAAAATGTTTTTATTCAATTCTTGGGGTAATTTATAGGGATTCTTGAAGCATACAACGGATATCAATCAGTTCTGCAGTTACCCTAGATAATTCAATGGTATCACATAAGCTTCTTCATTTAGTCAACCAAAGACGAAATGGGGCACTCTATTTTATCACTGATAATATCACATTTCTGGACAAATTTTGCAAGTCGAATTATTTGGGTATGTATAAAACCGAAATATATGAAGCCCATTCACTTAGTGTGGGAGTGGTTTTGCTTGTCGAAGAACCGTGAATGATGAATGACTCCAAAATTCAATTTCTTTCTCTTGTTAGGTGATAAAACCTTTTATAAAGTGCATGAGTTTGATCACAACATATTTATCACTCGTAGTTCAATGGATGATTGACGCGTTGGGAGGGAAGCTAAAATTTCCAGGTGATTTCAATCATCGGGCTTATTGAGATCTATAACTTAGTGCATTCATTAGTTTTCAGTAGTCTATGACTTACCCATAATCAGGCGTGGTCGTGAGAGGTACAGATTTATATTCAAATTCACGTTAAAATGATGCAACTTTTTTGTCGACTCCGATAACAACCTAACATTAGGAAGGAGTTAATATGGCTAAAAGATCAGTTACTCCAAAAAGAGCTTAAAGAAAATGACGGGAAACAAACCAACGGATGGATAATATTCGAAGCATTTGGTCAGCAAAACCCTTTCCACATCCATTAACTTTGTTCATTTTGGAGTGCCAGACCAGTCATGCTCCCATTTTGAAACCTCAATGCTATTCAGACCCAAAAATATAAAATTGAAACAATTATCCGTTCTCCTCTGATAATAATCAACTCGCGTATACATTGGTGCACAAGAATATTTCTGTCGGAATTTCCAAAATGAAGCTGTAATTGCCAACACTGTCAGGGGAGGGCTACTACTGTTATTGAAACCGTATTTACTGGCATAAGTGTTATTGAATCACGCATAACTGCAATATCCCCGTTCAATTTTACTCCATATTAAACGGCGCATTTGTGTTATGTTAAGTGTCCTTAGCTATTTAGAATTTGAACCGGGTAATCTTTCTGATGCAGTTAAATGTAGTCCCGTATTAAGTGAAAATAGATGACGCATCCCGTTGTCAAGGAGGCTGTTATTTCATTGTCAGTGTCATAACCTGTGTAAACTATACTAGAATATAAACCAAAAACAACAATTATTCTGGAGACTTTTAGGAACGTTTTTGGTAAACAGTAAACGGAAAATAGGGATGTGTAAAACGAGTAGAGTTCCAACTGCGTGCTCAACGGTTGTATGTATCCCAAAGAATGGATACAAGAAATTGATTCATTGAGTCTTCACAGTAGGTAACGGGACAGCATTTCAAGTCATCTGTTTTCCCAAAATTATCGGATATACAGAAACCAGAGATGGTATACCTCCTCAGAATAAAATGGATTGCGGAACCCAGTACCGGTTGCCTGTTGATTCTTCTCCAAAAGCATGTGAAATTTACTGTAATTTCTTTGGAAAAATAAACGNCGACTATCCGAGTTGATGTTGGTTCCTACAGAAGTTACATCACATTACTACCGATTCGAACAACTGTATATTACTCAACCATATTTTAAAGAAAAATAAATGAAGTAAACAGAATTTAACTGTCCCAAGCTATTTGAGGTAACGAGGCGGATCGATCATTTTATGACAAGCTGTTAAGCATTTACTCAATCTATTTACTACACAGTAGCAATATGAATTATGTTCTCTGGAAATCGTTCGTCAAACAACAAATACGCTGTAGGAATACACAAACATCATGCCCCTTATCGAGAAGATCCGGACTGTTTGAGTTCGCAAAACTACCATTTCTTAATTTTGGCTTCTATTTTGCCTAATTATAGGTTTATTATCTAATACTTTAATTGAGTTAATAATGTGGTATCAATGTTCTTATTTGCTATTTGAATCGTATGGACCGGAACACAAAGTGTACACGGATTGGAACACTCTTCGGGATGAACAACGTAATACGATAAATCAACTAACTCTCGCACGGCTTCCTCTTCTAAACGAATAACTCCATCCAGCTGAGATCCTGTGCGAATAAGAAATGTTATACTTGAAATGATTAGATACAAGTGGCCGCATGAGGCAAATGGAGGATTTCGCCTGCTCACATCGTAGACTCCGTCGTGTGAAGAGCAAACGAAAAGCAAGGAAGCACTGGACAGTTGTTTCGGTCTGGTTGGGTCTCATCAGCCGTGCGAATCCATCGACCCAACTGGGGATCGAACCCGGGACCTCATAGGTAGAATGTAATCATACTACTCAATCGGGTACACAATAAAGCACGACCAATCTTTGCGAGCTCACGGGTAATTTGACTGGAATGTTTCCGAATGAGTCATAACACTGAAGGTTAGTTTTGAGATGTGCAAGTTGAGAGAAATGCATTCAGGTCTGAAGGATGAGTTGTACTTTATCGTGTATGAGGAAAGTGAAAAAAGATTGCCTAAGCAGGTAACTGATGGCCGAGATAGAAGTATGCTTGCCTAGTGCTTATAAAGTCTCTGATTCTATCTGCAGTTGGGCTGATGGATTTGTGCCGTTGATGAGACCCCACTGGGTCGACACAACTGTCCAGTGCTTCATAGCTTTTCAGTTCACACTTTATTTGCTTTGTGAACGATGAAGTATACTCGAATTGAATCCTCCGCTACTTCCATCTATGAAATGCGATTTTCTACATGGGTGAATAGGCGGATCAGAAAAATATACTCCAAGAATGGACTAAATATGAGGTTATTCAATATAAAGTAAGTTGTTAACCACTGATGTGTGACTATGTGATTTACGTCTACGGAGTAGGATCTACTTATTCTGAAAAACGTTTTGAAGAGAACCTATGATTCAGACTACCTTTAGTTTTTTTTTAACAATAGTTATCTCAGGAATAGTTAAATTCTAGTCTCACTATTGTTGTCACAAGACCACCGAAGTTTATATACATGTTTCCTTTTCCTGATAAAATTAGCAGATAAGCAGGGTATGTAGTTTACTGGTTGAATGACTCACCGCAAGGAGTGTAACTTGAGTTGTTATAGGGAAAATACTTTGACTGCGGCCAACATCGCAAGGATGGAACAAACGTATTAGTTAACAAACTGGGGTCGGTGACACACGGTAAGATAAATAGAATATGCTAGTTTGTTTGCATTGAGGTCAACTGCAACACAATGAAATACAATGCCTATCTTTGTTTTAGTTTTATTTTGTACGGGTTACGTTACTCCTGCTACTATTTCACACCTCACATTGACATCTACATGCATCTCGGATAGTTCTTCCTTCTGACTGAACAGGGAGGCATTCTGGTATGGAAATTCCGATACGGATGAACTGTTATGCGCTTAGAATTGGGCCATGTCCTGAACAAACGACCTCGAGCGAGGTCACAGTGTTTCACTGTACTTTGTTGGGAAATTTTTCTCTGAAGGTCACCTTCGTTCAGATTTGTTTGAGGTCAGCATAATGCCATAAACTGCACCCACACAACACACTAATCTCTGAGCCTAATGCTATCTCTTAAAAGTATACGTCATTGAACGCGTGTTGTTGAAGACATTACGCACTGGTGGTAAACAAGAATCGTGCAAGTAATTGTCCGAAGTTTTAATCTTTGCAACCGAAAACAATAATTATGCGTGATTTACATATATAGTTATGTACTCATGAAACAACAGTCCAGTCAACCCAAATAGGATTAGCCCCTGTATAAGGATAGCAAACCAAATAACTGAGCTCCGTGTGTTGTATTTCGCCAAATCAGGAATTTCTTCATGTATAAGACTTAACCAACCATAAATCACACATTTAGTTATCGGATCATCTGCTGGAACAGCCCTCATAGCTTTTCTTTTCATGGTCACTGTTTCCAAAAGGGGTATTAGAGTGACAAGTGAATGCTCAGAGTTCATGAATCTCAAGGAGCAACTAGCTTGTGTCAAAACTAGGCTATGGGGAGTAGTGAGCAACTTAGAAGTCTAAATCACCTCGTGGGAACGTAAAATCAAACTGTTTGCGAAATGCCCTCCCAATAACCTACAGTTTCCAGGCACAGTGAGATTCTTCTCCGTTTTATCTTTTGAAATAATCATTCGCTTTCAAGATATAGGCATTCTAATATACACCGTTTATAAAACACTTGGTGTCTCGAATAATGGAATAAAGATATTTACCAACATTTGATTTGTATTTAGTCCGTCATCTACTATACTGAAATGAATATCATGTATAAAAAACCACTAACCTGCCAACAAACGTTTCCTCCGGCCACCTTAAACAGGCGGGAGAATTCGCAATATTTTCGGCCCTTTGATTTGAGGTTCAAACGGGAAGTACGCACCAAAGCCTAATCCTGTGAGTTACACAAATAAAATGTTTGCACAACATCAGGGTATGTATTTCATTCAATATGACCTGAACTTTCGAGGAGCAAATCTGCACAACCGGCCAAATCACAACGGGATTGTCTAATCTATCCCATTTACTGAGCAAATCGAGTGACCCACCCGCACACACTTTTAGTCACTGTATGACTACTTCTGATAATAATGAAGCTTCATAGTGAACAATCAAAATAACTACTGCCTTATAATTGTTACCTCAGTGTTATAACTAGTTATTATTTTCACTTTTATGAATGTCCGTAAGGTAATTCTCTTCAAACGTCTTTCGCTGTACATCCGTTCCGATAAACAAACTCGTCCATTTCTTCACCAGGGCCATTTATTGGGCGTTGCTACCTGCTTTTTATCCATGTTTCTCACTTTATCTACCGGCATCTGGTTCCGGTGGAGAATGTTCTTTTACCACAAAAGACCGGAACCTATTTTTGAAATCCTTAGTCTCTGTCGAGCCAATAATTTCCGAGCAATGTGAGACATTCTTATCACCCGGCATCATTTTATCATGTTATGGATTTCGCCTTATTTTCATCGTATCTTTTTCATATTTCGTAGGTTATGTGAAAAACATCAACTAATAAATCACAGATAGAAGCGTATTTGGTAAGTCCAAAATTATAATCTTATCCTGATGAAGATGTAGGGGTCGAACGTCAAAACAATTCAATAAGGTAATTCCTAGCTCAAACATGTTTTCAGTTTTAAAGCGTTTGCAAGCTTAATTCACTGTAAAGCTCGACAATGGTAGAAATTTTCCAGATTACAAAAGAAGTTTGAAAGTATGAAAGCACTGATGCATTTACCAGTGGAATAACAAAACTAGGAACCGAGGAAGTGCTGATTTCCCGCCCCCCCCCTCTGGTGTTTTCATCCAGACATCTCGGTGCACAGTACAAAAAGCACCAGGATGATACACACATAATGCAGTTGACAGTCAAAACGATCACGACCGACCAAGGTCGCGTTCACATAGACCGATTTTGAATATCTAATTGCAACCAAGATCCAAAAACAAATGCAATCACGGAATAGGGACAACACTTGGGGACAATTGTGACCGCTTGTTAAAAAAAACAGAGCTCCGAAACACCAACCATCAAAATAGCTGAACAAAAACAATGCGATTTGTTGTGTTGACGCATGGCCGAGTATTGTTTTACTGTTGATTCGAGGAACCATATGAGTGGTGTGTGAATTAAAGTTCGTTGTGAGTTCATCACTCAATTTTTCAGTGAACGGGTTACCGTGGCAAAAGTATTTTACCAGGAAGTTTGTATTATTAGCTTACTGAGATGCACAATAAAAAACACTTCTGTACGTTTAAATTATTATACATTACATATATGTTTTCAATGGTTTGAAGGATTCTTGCATCAAAAAGTTCAATTTTAAGGCAGTAGAAGTGCACTGGACAAGTACACAATGTGCGAAACTTGCGACTTAATCAATCTGTTATCCCAGAACAACGCTCCACAGCCATTTACCTGCTATTTATTAGATGAGCCAGCTACAGTGGAGTAGGTTTTCAATGATTTTGTGATCGACACTGAATCATACCGGAACCATTCTACAAAATCCTTGAAATTATTCTTCGGGTATTGCTTTTTGTAAAGCTAACGTCTACTAGAATACCGTGATTGCAATTAAAACGTAAAACTCCAGAAAGACCCAACGGATCTGAATTCCAAATAAGTGAAGTAACCGCTACTTTTGCTTAGTCATTTGGTACTATTGATCTGAAAAAGCATCGCTTAGCACACATATGCATCAATAATCGACCCCTTTAACCTTTATCATCACTATAATATAAAAACAACTGAATTGTGGTTCACCTATCACTGCCAATTTTATAGTAAATTCAAGGTGCAATGTGCCAACACGCGACCACTTTTCTCGATCCAAACGCATGTCCGGTGTCAGTCGAATCAACTGGTAGCTACGGCAAACAAAAAACGGAATATTTCATGTGGCGTATAAATGGGACAAGTGTCGGATATCGGAAGCAAAACCAGTCTACACATTGTTTTGTTATCGACGGGTGCAAATTCATGTCAGCACTTTATCCTGGAAAACATCCTATCAGTGACGAATGACCACTGCAATGCAGACCTCGGTGTGTGCCCGAGAGTGCGTACTGACTGCTGCTTTATAATGTAATCCGCTACGCAGAACAGTTCGTAATAGGTCGTCTGTTGGTGACCGCAGACGACAGACAGTGAATGTATTCGCATGCACCAATTTATAGTGTAGCAAATAAAGAAAATCAGATCAGTCGAGAATTTAAATGAAAGGAATGAATCACGGCGCATAATGTAAAACAGGACTGCATTAAACATTTTGTGATGGATATCCATGCACTTTTGTGTCCTTGTGGTCCGCGATGTTTTTCTCATAGGAGGAACTAGATGCCGCTTTTCATGCATCCGGTCAGAAACTGTGATAATCCTAGACTCTGATCAAATAACTGAAACGGAAACATTATGAAAATTGATGAAGCTATTGCAATTTCTGAAACACTATGAAACTACCTAAATATTAATACGAAAAGGAGAAAGGTTCATAGAGTTCAGTGGAACTTTGCTGAATAGTGTCAAAAAGCATTTTAAATCAAGCGAGTGTCGTTTTGGGACCGGTCCTATTAAATTTGCAAGCGTTTGAATGTTTTTTAAATGGGTTAGGTACTACACTGCTCTGATGATCGAGATAGTATTCAACCTATCTTCGAAAGCGATGTTCTTTCGTTTGAGTAGCTTATCAACTTATAGCACGTAAGGCCCGTTCCAATTAATTTCTTCCGGTCGATGGTAGCAGATAACTCGGAATACGTAGCTGAAGCCTGGATACTACTAGCGATTTCGTGCAAGCATTGAATACCTTCTGCCTCTCAAAGCACCAAAGACGAAAAACTCGGGTTAGGGACGTATACTCTAGGCGGACTCGTTTTCCTAGAGTTCAGTTAGAGATTATTTACAAAAGTCCAATATTCACTCCTTATAGACATTTGTTTAAGTTTATCACATTTCTGCTATGATCGATAATTCCAGGGGATTTCAGGGATAACTGTTGTTTCGACATCGGTCGTTCTAATCAGATTGGTAACCATGGACTTTGCGAGGGCTCGTTTTATCTCCGATATTATCTGAGGCATAATTTTGATTTTATTGAAGGTTTTATTCTTTTAACGGAGCACTAAACACAGACATGACCGTGGTCAGAATCATTTGTGCTTCCTCTTTGCGATAGCCATCTGCAACTGCTTTTGCCCAGGCAAAGCGAACTATTTTGTAATCCGTTTGGTGTCATCATCTTTATTAAGAAGTTTTGGAAACTTTAACCAGAGAGCAATTACTGCTAGTTGACTGTCCTCAGCTAAGAAGACCAAATGCTCAACACTGCCACAAATAAGGTGACCGAGTCTGATTATAGTATTATTGGATTTACTCATTTGATGTTGTAGTTTGTGTATTCCACCCACGTGAATGTAGACGTGGGAGTGAGTTACTTAGGGCTCTGTTGAATGCACTTGGTTACAGGTTCACCAATTGACTTACGCGCACCTTTCAATTGGCTGCGCTACGTTTGTGTTCACTCTCGCATTGGAATTTATTACTTGGTTTCTGCTATGGTCTCGCGATTTTTGCATCCCAGGGAATTATTACTACGACTGAAGGCTATTTCTTCTTCTTCTGTGTTATTCAACTGACATGGTTCTACCCTGTTCGGAGCAAGAAACTCAAGAAAGCCGGTTGGCAGACCGCTCTTGCACACAATCCTTCTGTGAAGATGACGGTTCCCTCATAAGTCAGTTCCAACATTCGCTCAATGCTTAGCAAAATGGCTGACCTCACTGGTCTACTATCTTATCGCGGGCAAATCAACACGCCTGGGAAATGCACATAGGACGCGGGGCTAAACCGAAAGATAGACGATTTGCTGATCAACATAACTGGTTTTGCAAGCTTTCGACAAGACCAAGAAAGAAGCAAAAGGATATCCTACATTAAGTCCTGTTGGTGCTGCAAGTCCAAACCGTTCTTTGTTTTCTCCTGTTATGGTATTGACTACCTAACTGTTTCAAGTCGACCTAGGTATTCCTGTTATCGGAACACAACTATTATCAATCTATATATCGCCACTTCTTGCTCACAAATCAAAATAAGCTCCTTCTACGATGCATTTATTCCTTTCACTGCTCCCTGTTTGGTGATTATTTAATCTTAATTGTTGATGATTTTAATCAAGGATCAACCCAAACTTTACTTTCTTTCAGTATATCTCTCTAACACCGATCAGAGAAGATGCTCTATTGGACACATTCATCGCTAATCATCATTATATTTTCTCTCCCAAACTGAAGGCGAAAATATCCACTAGTGGCCACTGTCTCTATATCTTAGATCAAAAGTTTTCTTTCGATTGTTATACCTCGCTTTTATTCAAACAAAACAAATGAACACAGCTTTCGAATTCTTTCATCTGGCAGACTTCTCCTATGGAAATATTTTGCCATCATCTCCTCTGGGTTTTTCGTTCAACAATTTCTCTGTTCAGTTGAACATTTCACGGAAACAGCTAATGTGATCTTCAATTTATGCTGTCCTATGGAAAGGGTTTTTGTTCACACTGACAGTATGCTCTCCGCGGCTAAAAGCGCTTAGAAGACAAAAAGAACAGGCCTTTAAGATACACGAAAACGGCCACTGTCAATCAGCCTTAGCGGCAAATCAGGGTAAAGATAAAAAGACTAAATACTTCATTCGTAAAGCAAATTTTGAAAACTGGAGATTGAAGACAAAGTCAAAGTCAAAGTTTAATTATGGGCGATTTAACAAAGCTAAAGCTTATCATGCCCCGTATGATTTTTACAGAATGTTTTGAATAACTTCACAATGGGAAAATAACAATGATAATAATGTGCGTGATCACTGACGGATGTTGAAATTTTAAGTGCTCCACTGTTTTATCAAGTTGCGATTTAAATAGTTTAACTGTAGGAGCACACACTACATCAGATGGGAGAGAATTCCATGCGCCGCACACTCTGACTGCAAACGAGTGATACCGGAAATCAAGATGGCTGTTCTGGGTCTTNCTTTACCTTTAGTGGATGTCCCCTGAGGTGATCATTATGAGATAAAGTCAGCAGAGAACGGCATTGTGGTTAGGTTGATGCAATATGTGATATGCCAATATAAGGTCCCCTCGAAGTCGGTGCGGTATTGATGAGTAGAGTCCCAATATTTGCAGTCTTTCGGAGTATTTCTTGTTATATAGACCTTTTACCAATTTCGTTGCCAGCCTCTGTGGATGTTCTAGAGCCTTCCTGTCACGGCTTAACCATGGATTCCATACTTGAACTGCATACTCCGTGTGTGGCCGAACGAACGCTGATAAAAAGCTTAAGGACAGTGCTCTTTTGAACTGCCCGAAAACACGTCTGAGTAGTCCCACTTGCTTTAAAGCCATAGATGATGATCTGGCACAGGGCGTGGAACATCCGACATCCTCCTGTACCATAATTCCCAAATCCCTTTCATCAGTGGCATGCGGTAGTATATGGTTCCCCAGAACGTGGGAGAAACGAGTCTTATGCCGCATGGAAATGACTCTGCATTTGAAAACTTTGAACTCGATGTCGTTGGCGATTGACTATCGGTGGGCTGCGTCGATCGTTTGTTGGAGTGCTACATGATCCTCAGGATGTGTTACGGTTCTCCAGATCTTACAGTCGTCTGCAAATAGCAGTGTTTTAGGCCCAATGACATGTGGCAGGTCGTTTATAAATGCAAGAAAGAGACGAGGCTCCAGCACGAATCCTTGAGGAACCCCCCGAGTAGTGATGATCGGCTCTGATAATGAATCACCAACACGAACTGACATGGTTCTTTGTTGGAGAAAATCCTTGATCCAGTCCAAAACCAAACCTCTTACTCTGTATTTGTAGAGTTTTTGCAGCAGAATTTGGTGGTTTACTCGATCAAATGCCTTG